>JAFJYG010000688.1:0-29651 GCA_017366145.1 Cadophora sp. M221
GAGGGTGAGGGAGCGGGGAGGGAGGAAGGGGGAGAACTTGCGCCAAAGACTTCAGAGTAGAATTTCTGCACGCGGGCCATGTCTGTTGCTGGGATTTCGGTCCAGGTCATTGTACCGGCCTGGTCCTGTTAGCGAGGGGAAGAGAGAAGATGGGGGAGATGGGAGAGATGGTGAGGAGTGACTTGCAATTTGACAGGTGTTGGTGGAGGCATTTTCTGGGCAGGAAGTCATTATTGCGGTTATCTTGTCTGAGACTTAGTACAGTAGCGTGAGTTGGAGGAGCCTTTCGATCACTGTGTCGAATTTCGAATCTGTCAATTGGGATGTGAAAGAGAAGAGAAGTGAGAATCAACAGGATCTGGAGCTGTTCTTATATCCCTCTCTAGTCTAGTAGCCAACAAGATCATCGGTTTCAAGATTCCCCCGCATCATGTCGATGGATTCTCATTCTTACTCTCCACAAGTCTCAGACAAAGCCATGTTTTGCTTTTCCCGCTCACGAGATTCCTAGTTTCTACAGCTCATTGGTCAATGCCGCAGTGTTGCCTGGAAACCTGCAAGCCACGCACCTGATCTCGCGATGGTGCTCGCGTTGAGGGGAAGCAGAAACGCGGTGAGGGATTTTGAGTTTTGTGTAACGGGATGGATCGACCAGTCATCCTTCAAGTCGATTCTTAGTGTCACACCACAGCATTCTGTTACTTTCGACTAGCAGCAGAGTTACGGACGTACAATCTCAGCCCTGGTGAAGATGACGGGATGTCGTTTGGGACAATTCACGTTAATCAGTTGAAGACTGGATTGCCACTATTTCTTACCTACCTAGCTAAGAAGGTAAGCGAAGTACTACGGTTTACCTATATAAAGTGCAGCCTTTGAATGATCTACTGTATTGTTGTATAAATATGTTTGTCTTGTCAGATTATTACGTTTTTACATTTTGATTTGCGGGAACAGCAAGTGTTCTTACATCGTCCTGTAATTTGTCAACTTCAAGTCCCTACCTCGGTTGCCTTCCTCATTTCGAGTTAAGCGAAGTGCCCTGCTGAATCTATTTCAAGTATATTTAATCATATCACGGTGATGAGTAGAGACTTCCAATCATTTTTTGATAGGAGATTTTTCGTTGGTGAAAATATTTCAAATATATTAATTTATACGAGATTCTATGAAGAGATCGAGAAGTTACCCCAGCTCTAAAATCATGGTAATCCTTGTTCCTGATCTGAAAATCGTGGTGATCCAGTTTCTTGGAAAGAAATAATTTCGATGCATTCCTTAACCTTAAGTTATTCATTCATTATATACCTATACTTCGAGTACAGTACTTCAAGCTCACCTACTTCGCGGGTGCTAGAATCTGCTCAGTGGCAGCTTTGATAGACTCCTCCAAAGTCGTGAAGCCCGCCCTCCCGAACTTCCTCAACACTTCCGCAGCACGTTCATTCGTCACAGTGCTGAGATCGCGCCCTGTATCTGGGAGATCATCCATGAATTTTCGATCAGGATACAGACTGCGGAAGACTCTCAGCATCTCGTTCCATGTGTAAGGCTCAGCGTAGCCGAAGAGGCGCTGGTTCTCAACACTTGTGTCGAGTAAGGCGCCGACATGAAGACGGGCACAGTCGATCGTGTCGACAGCATATTCTGAATACGTTGTCAGTCCAGTGTCAGTCACCGTCAAGGTGGGAACCTACGTGGAGGAACGAAGTTGTGGAGTGTCAGCTCTCCCTCGAACAAGCTCTTGAGCCAGCCGGTGGTACTGGGGAATCCTTGGTGTTCAGGATCACAGACAACCCCGAAGTTCGCGCTGGGTAAGACTATTTTCCATCAATTGCGGAAGCATTCAGGGTGCGAGGGAGAGTCCTACCTGCATTGAAGGCAAAGGCTGGCTTGGTCTCCTTCATGAACTTCCATGAAGCTGCCTCGGCCTCTGCCTTCCCTGCGGCATAAACATCCATAGTTCTCTCGGGGCCATAAGGAGGTGGTGCCCAAGCAGCCTTAATAGCATGTTCGTTCCAGGAGTCTGGCCCGATGCTGTACTCAACGTTCGGCTGGGGATTAGCCGCAGACCAGGAAGAGGAAGTGTAGACGAAAGCTTTGACTGAGGGTTCTTTTGCAGCAGACTTCAATGTGTTGACGGCGCCATCAATGACACTTGGGATGCCGGTATTGGGATCAAAATGGCCCACGATCGAAGCAACATGAGCAATCCCTGAGATGCCTGGGTTCTGTCAGCATTTGGCATTATGGGCGGAAAGTATGGTAACATGCCTTTGACGGCCTCGTCGAAAGCACCCTCATGTGCCAAGTCAGCGACGGAGACCAGTTCGAATTTGTTCTTGCCGTATAGCTTGTCGAACTTCTCTTGCATCCAACTTGCTTTTTCCACGCTCCTTACAGTTCCGCGCACTTTGTAGCCCATCTGTATGAAAGGTCAACCTAGCCCAGAAGTTCAAGCCGTTGGCCAAGAGATAGAATTTCGGCCGCGCTCTCCATATATCACAAGCAAGATTTAGAAAGCGCGGAGGTAAAGAATGAGAAGTCAAGTAGTGCTTACCTCCAGCAACAAGCTGGCGATGTTGCTCGCAACCATGCCGTTGACGCCTGTCACTAGAATCCACGAACCGACTGGAATTCTTGGATCTGGATACATGATGAAATAGTTGTGAGATTTGAAGCTGTTGAAACTGGAGGAAAGTTTGGATTGAATGATGAGCAGTTGAGGTTTGATATAGAGCCCGTGATAGAGGGATTAATTTCATTTATATACGTTCCTTTTTGCGTCGGTAGGAAAATAAACCATACCATCTTAGAGAAATTCGAACTAGCGTAGAGAACAGACCATGCACACATTCAAATCTATTATCTGTGGTGCGATTTGTAAGTAAGAGGGGAAGTCTAGTTGAAGCCGCTACTCTGAATTCCAAGATGGATAATGAGTATCTCTTGATAGTACATTTCGCTGAAGTTGAAAAATGTCAGCCAGTCAAGCGAAGCTGTTGAAACATCGCCGAACACCATCTACGGAGGTACCTTCTGATAGGCAGGAGAACTTCAGACACCATGCCACTTCGAGGAAACCTGATACCTCACGCATGCTCACACCCCTTGGCGTGCATCTAGGTACCGGCGCTATGATACCCAAAAGTCAGGCTGTCCGAAAACGGAGAGCATCTAGCAGCCCTATGTAACATCAGGATGCATATCGGCTTATAAATCAACACAACGTCTGATTCGCATCGCTTGCCGTAGACCATGCCACTTGAGGGCAAGCAGGAAACAACGCTAGTACTTATTCTGACAGTGTCGCTCCCTCCTCTCGCATGTTGGTCGGAGGAATCTATGGCTTTTGAATCCCTACAGCTGTGCTGATGAGACCTGTGCAACCCTTGGCAATGCTCTCTCGTAATCAGCAAGGAGTAGTTTATTGGTTGGATTTGTGTCCCGTAAGCAGAGGTACCTGATGTTCGGACGTGTTTGAGTAGGCTCCCAACAGGGGTCCTGATATTAAAGCTTCAGAGAGCTCTTTTTATTATCCCATTTCTGGCACATCTGATTCTCTCGTCTTATCCACGAATCTTCCGCTGTCACGAAAAGTCGTCAAGTGATTTCACAACTTCAAAGTGAAAAATCGCCTTTTCGCAGACGGAAGGTAATTCACGATGTCCGACATCTTTCGTGATGCGCCAATTGGCCAGATTATTCGTCTGATCACGAAAAACAAGATCCTCCAGTACCCTGAAGAGAAAGCCGATTTCAAGTACACGGCGGATTACCTGGCGAAGCCTCCAGCAGAAGAGAAGCCCCCAGTGACAACAACATCCTCCAACACACTTCCCGTCGTGAAGAACGAGGAAGCCGAAGGCGAAGCAATAGGCGCACCGGAGGACGCCGAGACTTCTGATGATGAATCGACCACACAGTCTCTTCGAGCTAAGTTGACTATGTCGCGGATTCTTAGTCGTCCTATTATTATGGAGCGGACTGTCACAATGGCTGAAGTCGCTCAGGCTTATAATGCGGCGGTTGATGTGGAGAATATATCGGAGCAGGCTTGCCAGAGGATCAAGCCACAGGTCAATGAAGATGGTATCACGATTGTCGACTGGTATTCGACGACCGACCCAGAGAATCCACAGCACTACTCGAAGGGTAAGAAATGGGCCGTGGTTATGCAACTTTAGTAAGATATCTTACTTGTGGTTCCCAATTCACAAGCTGACTGAGGATCAAGTTCGTACACATTAGCAGTTTACAGTAAACAATGCCCTTTCCTAGTCGTGTTATTTTGAGAAGCTCGAGAACGGGTTCTGGTCTGACAGAGCCTTCGAACCCCACTTCAGCTTCACAATTTATCTTACCAGCAGGGACAGCAATGCTGACTCTGAACTTAGTGGGCTCCGCAATCTATACACCAGCCATACCGTACATAGAGCACATTTACCACACAATTCCCGTGGTCGCATCGTTGGGCCTCGCCCTTTATGTTCTTGGCTATGGAGTCGGTCCTCTCCTGTTCTCCCCACTGTCTGAGATTCCTGTCATTGGACGCAATCCGCCATACATGGTAGGCAATATCCGGCCCGATGATCCCCTTGATCTTGACAAGTTTGCGAGAATTGCATTCTAATTAAGACCAGGCAACGTTCGGTATCTTCGTCATACTTTGTATTCCCACCGCACTTATCGACAACCTTCCTGGATTTCTCGTGCTCAGGTTTTTCCAAGGCTTCTTCGGCAGCCCGTGTTTGTCGACAGGAGGAGCTACCATTGGAGATATGTACTCTCTCATCCAGCTGCCTTACTTCCTGGCAGGTTGGGCAGGCTTTGCTACTGGTGGTCCTGCTCTGGGCCCGCTGATCAGCGGATTTTCTGTCCCAGCAGAGAGTTGGAGATGGTAAGCTCGTCTTTCTCCTCATTTATGGGTTTCCTTAAGCCCATATCCCATTTCAAATGCCGCATAAATCTTTTGGGGCCTTAGAACATACAAATGCTAAGTAATGGCGAAGGTCTATCTGGGAAATTATGTGGATATCCGCCCCCGTCTTTGCCGTCATGATGTTCCTCTTCCCCGAAACTTCCGCACCAAACATCCTCCTTCGCCGTGCAGCACGTCTTCGGAAGCTGACTGGGAACCCAAATCTCAAAGCACAATCCGAGATTGA
Organism: Cadophora sp. M221; assembly: GCA_017366145.1. NCBI lineage: Eukaryota > Fungi > Ascomycota > Leotiomycetes > Helotiales > Ploettnerulaceae > Cadophora > Cadophora sp. M221. The sequence goes on from JAFJYG010000688.1 coordinate 5,169, forward strand.
CCAAGCCAAGCTCAGTGCATCCGAGGTCGTGACAATCAGTCTGTGGCGCCCCATCCAAATCAACTTCCTCGATCCTGCGGTTGCTTTCACCAGTTTATACATATCTCTCGTATATGCCATATTCTATTCATTCTTTGAGGTCTTCCCTTTGGTCTACGGGCCAGGCGGGTATAATTTAAACGCCGGTCAAATTGGGTTGATCTTCCTAAACATCATCGTCGGAGTTATGATCGCCATTCCAGGCTACTTCGCCTTCCTTCATTACTACCTGGAGCCCAAGATGAAAAAGTTCGGATTCGGTGCTCCCGAAGAACGACTCATACCAGCTCTTTTCGCATCATTCCTAACTCCTATTGGTCTCTTCATGTTCGCGTGGACTGGCCGACCGAGCATTCACTGGATAGTACCAACCATCGGAGTAACGATCTATACGGTTGGTATCTTCATCATCCTGCAATGCGTCTTTGTCTACATCAGCATGACCTACCCAGAATACGCCGCAAGTCTGTTCGCCGGCAACGATTTCTGCCGCTCGGCGTTGGCTGCTGGCGCGATTCTGTTTTCTCGGCCGCTCTTCTTGAATGTGGGCATCGCGGAAGGAGTCACGCTGCTTGCGGGTTTGACGGTCTCTGGGGTTATCGGGATTTTTGTGCTTTGGATGTATGGCGCCAACTTACGAGCTAGATCGAGGTTCACGGCTAAGTGAGGCAGCTACAAATTGGGGAGCGTGGGTTATCAGTAATGGTGCATGTGGGCCAAAATCTATTCCTAATGTGTCAGGAATCATTGACATTGGGGCGTCCTTCGGTTACGGTAATGGATTGCACTGTTGTTGTTCAGCCCCTTTTCTGGTCTCGCTCGCTTATTTGGTCTTAGCGAGAGATTTGTTTGTAGTGAGAAAGGAAAGGAAATTAATGAGTGGGCCAATCCAAATAGCTATAATAATGTGGTAATTCGAGCTTAGGATTGTGTGGGGTGCGGGCAGTTTCTGGCTGCAATTTAAGGGTTCAAAGCATTTATAATGATTATACAGTTCTTGGTGACGTCGAATTAACGATCGCCGTGACCAAGTACTGGTAGCTGGGATTGTAGTTTTGTTGGTGACTATTAAGGCTGTGAATGATTCATAAGGTAATCGGACTGCGTTAACTTAAAAAATTGTAAGCGCAATAGCAAGAAATAGCCACAGACCACTTTGATGCGCTTCGATTTATAATCAGCTGCCGGGTTGTGCAGTAGCGGAACGAGAAGTGATGATCTCAAATCTGGGGTCCAGAATGTGTCGAGAGGTACAACAAAGCAGTGGAAGTGCCTGAACGTAATTGTGTGATTGTACTATTGATAGCAGAGTATTTGTTCCTGAAGTACGGGCTGGCACTTTCAGAATGGACTCGACATCGAAATATTGGGGAAACAACTACCACTTCGTGACACACATAGGAGCCCCAACCACCGATCCAAAAGCTCGAAAATTAGCCAAGCAAGATGTGATGCAACATATACGCCGAAATAGGAAGAACCCTCATGTTCTACGACGGTACGGGCCGCTGCAATGCGATCTTGACATTCCGCAGACCTTCAACCAAAGTCACGTATGCCCTTCAGAGCAACTCGATTTGGATACCGATCAGACATATTTGGCTTCGGTTGATGGCCTTGACGTGGCGTCTGATCCAAATTCCTCGACTTTGCCTAGATCATTATCGGTTACGCATGGCAATTTAAATGAAACACCATTACGGGGTCTCTCAATCTCTAGACTGGGAGCTGGCCGGAGTGATCCTTTCGTGAAGTTTCCGATCGAACTCAACTCTAGGTCTCGAGAACTGGTAGAGCTAAGTCAGTATTCTACGCAGATTTTTTTTTTACCTAAACTATTGCCGAACTAACGCAATGATTAGTATTCGACGAACGTTCAGGCAGGGCCAGCCCACTGACGGTTGCATGGTTTCAAATCGGCATGCTCGATGCAGCATCGTTCCACCAATTACTGTCAGGCGCCGCGACCTATTTCAACAACCTTCGACATGGAGATGGCGGCCAAGCGAATGGGGAATCTCTCGCTCATCATGCGTACTCGCTTCAGTTGATAAATAGCCAGATGAGGAAGCCAGGAACGGCAACCACCGATGGCGTTATATCATCAGTTGTTGGATTCGCTTGCTACTACGTACCACCACCCACTTGAATCGCTCGTAACTAGGACTGACGTTGGCGTGTAGCATTTGATCGGAGATATGAAAAGCTGGAGGAAACATTTGGTTGGATTAAAAGAGATCGTCCAAATGAGAGGCGGTATTGGAAGTCTTCATTCGAATAAATATCTAAGAATAATGCTTTCTTGGTAAGCAAGCTCTGACTCTGGTTTGGTGAATGCAACTGAGACCTTCAGCATCGACATATCAGGTTCTTGTACCATGGACGAAACGCCGAATTTCCCCTTTCCGATACACCTCGTCCCGTCTACTCTACCCAGCCTTCCTTTCACGAGCCTGGGATCATTCTACCCGTCCCACATCGACATCCTAGCCTTGAACTTTACAAATAACTTTGGATTAATCGACATTCTGCAGGATCTGAGCCTCGAATCCTTGCACTTACAAAGAGAGATTCAGCAAACCAGAGGAAACGTACTCAAAGATTCAATGTACATCTGCGACTACACCAATCCTATACTTCACAGGCTTCTCTCCCATCCAAGACAAGAAAATCCATCTGCGACTGCTGTTATGGCCGAAATGATCCGCCTGGCTGCTATACTATACTTGATAGCTATTCGGCAAAGCTTTGGAATATACCCAACTCGTGTGGCAAGCCAGGTCCACAAGTTGACAGTCCTGCTCATGACATATGAGGGTAGCGGGGTAGAGAACAGGATGTGGGAGGATCATGGATTGAGGTTGATAGAGCTTTGGGTTATAACAGTGGGAGGAATCCTAAGTGATGAGAAAGACAAGGCCGTATTGTTTGCCAAACGCCTCCATGCTGCTATGCGCAGAGTTTCTGTGGCAACATATGGGGACCTAGAGGATATATTGAGGGAGTTCTCCTGGGTTGACGAGATTCATGGCACCCTATTACGAGATTTTAGAAGCAATTTGATCAATTAGCACGTCTTCATACTCTGCTGCTAGTGTCTTTACCTTTTTAGGTTTGTTAGACAATGTCAAAGGTATAGCGACAGTGACCATCTAGATCTATCGTTCGCTCCATAGCATGTGCTTCCATCGTCTCGTCAAATAATTTGAATCCTTCATTCAAAGCATGAATCCGATTATCCTCCTCTCGTATCCATTGATGCTTGTGCCATTCAAATACACCATGCCTCTGGAAAGTAGACGGGCTTGAAGTAGTTCTGAGAACCAATCCTTCTACATGGCACAAAGCATGGCTGTCTTCGGTATTGGGACGCTGAGATATCCGCACTGCCAGAAGATAGTACAGGTGTTTGCCGAACTCCTTTTTTTCTCTTATTGATTCGATGGTATCCCATTCAATTCCAACAGTACATGGCCAAGCGTCGCTCGATCGGACCTCATTTGATACTTCGAGATTCAAATCATTCCCGACTAACCCAACTTCGCCACGAGTCTGGCGTGCTGTTGCAAGTCGACCTTGAACTCGCACGTATCCGCCCGTTATCTGTCCATAAATATCGCTGCTTGCACGCTGCAGGTCCACTTCCAAGACATCAACGATAATTCGAGAGTCGGGGATTACCTCATCCGGGTTCTTGGGTTTGGGTAGACTCTCCAAGTCTACGGCTGTATTTATGGACGCCCATGACCAAGTAGGAGCAATGAATTCAACTGGGCGGGCTTGCAGTTCTCTCTTGGGATACACTGTTTCCAAGTCATCTGTATTTTCGACCCGCCACAGCAGATCTGTTGCAATATTACATTCCCACAGTCCAGCAAGATACTTGCTCCGGATCTTTGGCTGGAACTGGGCAGCAATTCCCGAGATAGCCACCAGTCTGTCGGTAGAATAAGTAAGTGATGCACGGGTGTAGAGCTTCACAACTTTCGCCCAGACAATCTGAATATTTTTTCTGTCGACTGCAACACTCCCTCGAACAATTTCGGACAATTGGCGTTTGATTCCGTGGCGTTTGATTCCGTGGTCGTCATGCGGCAGGATGTACTTGGGATAGAACGGATCTATTTCTGGCACAGGACGGGGTGGCACTCCTTCTGGCCAATCCTCACTTGCGGACAGTTGTCCACATTCCCAAAATATTTGATGTTTTGAAAAGTGTAATACTCGGGGACTCAGAAGTCTTTCCTGACATACCCAGCCACGAAGGTTGAGAGGTGATGAAGTAATGAATTCGTTCCAGGTGTCGTGCATGCGCATGATGTGAGGTGTTTTGGCGCCATTGAGGAAAATGTTGATGCGAATGGGAGTGTAAACAGGCTTTTTCAAAAACAGCCCCTCTGAAGAACTTGACGACGCAATGGCGGAGATGTTGTATGAGCTGTTGCCGTAAATCGAGTGCATCGAGGCAGACTCAGTTGCCCAGTCTTCAACGGAGTCTTGAATGATACAAAGACTATCGATCCACAGATACTTGAACCCCAGGGCCCGAGTCACGTAATTGCGTCTTTGAATGTACAAGACAGGAAGTTCTCCGGTATCATGTGCAGGAGCTGCAACACATTGCTTGTCGTGAGCATAGCCAAAGTTGTTTGGGCCCAGCGGTGGCTCAAAGTCACGTACGCAGCCGAGCTCGTGACGTCTGAATCCATTTGAAGTTTGACTTGTTCCCATCGATCAGTGCCAACATCTATCAAACGTCGTGGAACGAAGGACTTCATAGCTCCTAGTGGTGCACAGTTGCTATGCTTAGAACACTTTTGCCCCCATTGCTTCACCAATGGCCAGGATATGTTTCCACTGGCTCCATCCCTTCTTTCAGCTACAGTGGATTCCATCTGGGTGTCTACAGCCGGTGAGTAAACAATTTTATCTCAACACCAAGATCGACTCACCAGCTTCCAGAGCAGACTTTCGCTCTAGTCTTGTGACGCTGCGAATGTTTCCGCTACCTGGCTGTTCTATCTGCCGATTGAAATACAGGTACAGCAAAGATTCTTCTAGCACCCACATATATGTGGCCGATAAATGGACATCAGAACTGTCGAAATCCCGTGCCATTTCCAAGCTCATGCTTTTTTGCACTAGAGTACAAATCTCACAGCCTTTCATAACTCTAGCTTGCAAGGGACCGTCTACATAGATGGTGTCTGGCTTTTGAAACTGGTTATAAGTATGGAGGAATGAACTGCAAGTGGAGCAAAGTTTTGACTCGATGCTTAGGGTCTCTGCCTTAGAAGTGTGGGAGCTCATCGTGTGCAATTGTAGAGAGGATCGGATACGACGAGCAAATCGATATAAGTCAAGATGAAGAGGAGGAAATGAATGAGAATCGGGAAAGATAAGCACTCAAAAGTCATCGTTGAGTCACAAAAATAGCCGTACCAATAGCAGTGTGTAGACCCGTTCAAACATTTGGTCAGGATGATAAGCAGTAGCCCTTATTACCGTCTAAATAGTACACTGACAATCAAGCCACTGCAAATTAGTCGCCTTCCCGCCCGAATATTATCCACCCTGTGCTTCTGGCTCGATTTCAAACACCATCTCTAAAGCAAATAATTAGTGTTGGATTTTGCTAAGCAGGGTATTTTCTTACCCAATCTCGTAAAAGTTGCACCACCTCTGTTCGAAATCAGTAAGTCTCTACACAACTCAGTACCACCTGTTTACCTTGTCATAAGCTCTCGAAGAATCACAGTAACGAAGATCTGTTGCTAACCTAATGACACCTTCAGAATCATAGTTAATCGTCGAAGCATGGATCTGACATCTCACTGTAAGCTTTGGTAGATGAGTCAACGGATGGGAAATATCTCACGGCAAATGGATCGTGCAGTACAACGTCCCCAGCCTCATAAGCACTGACCAGCCACCTTCGATTCGACTGTTTCGCAAAGTCCGCTGGGCTTTCTGACAGCAGTCCAGTTGCCATCATGTTGTTGTTGAACGCACTCTTTGCTTCCTCGCCACTTAGACCCGCCTCATTTGCTTTCTGAAAGAATTCCGCTTCGATCTCTTCACCTAATGATTTGCCTAGCCCGATCATGTAAATACTGCACCTGCTTCAGACATTCAAGACTTACTGTTCTCAAGGTATATCAACCCTCCTCCATTGAGTTTTATATCTCCCAAGGGACACCAAGCCGTCAGGTTCGACACCTCGCCATAACGAAGGAAAATCTGGTCGTAATGAACGCCGATGGCATGTGCGCCTGGGATATTATTTCTCAAAAGCGATCTACGGAACAACAGCGTATCATCTCCCCAACCGCTCAACTTGGCAATGAATTCCTTCAGCACCGGATGCTTGCAGAAATCCTCAGCGTACCAATCCTCTGTATGAGCTTTCAACGCCAGATCCACGAAAGCTGCTGCCTGTTCGCCACCAGGCTTGCTGTTCCCGCCAGTTGAGCCGGCTCCGATCCCTGGGAAACCGGCGATGTCTTTGCTGAGGTCGAATATGCCATCGACGGGTTTTGTACCGGGTTTGAGAACTCCACTTGGTGAGAGGAAGTTGAAATAGGCTTCTCGGGCTTTGAGGACGTCGTTCCGGGGAAGAAGACCTTTCAGGAAGAGGTAGTTGTCTTCTTCTAGACGTTTGCGGAGTTCTTCCATTGGCATTTTGGGGTCTGAAGGCCGTAAGAGACTGATTTGATCTTGCTCTAGGAGTCCATCTGTCACGTAAAGTTTCTCGGTTATGGGTTCTTTGTTGTTGACATTGGTGGGGGCGGGGTTGGCGTGTGGCATTTTGCTTGAAGCCAGGAAGTGAATTTGAATTTTCTGGTGATTGAATTCAAGGTTGCTAGAATTTTTTTTAGATTTGGAAATTGGTGTAAGAGATGGAGGGGATATATATGCTGTTTTTGTTGGTTATGCTGTAGCATTTTCCATGATGCGGGGTGTTCATGTCGTATCCGGAAGAGGAAATCTTCGGCGACATGACGACGACCATTTAAAAACATGCCAACCAATGGCCCCCTCAGGTTCGGGCAAACTTCCCCCATTTATCGGAGACTTACACCCGGTCGTCTTTGTGGACTCTTTCGAATCTTTGAAAGTATTTGCTATCAACCAGAAATAGTCTCCAATCGCATGGTATTTACCCCGCTTGACCCCGCACTCACGATGAATTGGAAGGTATTAATTACAGTAATACCATCTTCCATCGATCGAATAAACCTCTGGCTTTATGAATATCGAGGAGGGAGATATACGGGTAATAAAATTCTCATTACTACCCAATATGACCTCCTGGCATGGTGCTTCAGGGAAATCAATCCCAAGCGGGAAGCTCACGCGCTGAGACAAACTCAAAGGTAGGTACATCAACACAAAGCTCCATACATCGATAGAGACATAGTTCTAGTCATCCATGCTTGACCGCATAGGACTTTCATCAAATTAAAACTGGAATCCGACAGAAAGAGCGTATCTGTGTGCATGCAATGAAGAACCACAAATGCACGAAGTCCAGTTGAGTCACCCACTGTAGCGGAATGGACGCTGCTCTCATCAAGGATATGTCATAATATTCTTTCTGCGTTTAGCGAGATGCTTCTCGTTGAATATAGACTTGAACCCGTTGCAAAAACCAAATTGCAAACTTCTCAAATGGGAGGGAGTTGAATGAAATGAGCAGTCCCCTTCGTCTTTTAAGTTGGAAACTTTGCCACTATCCAACAATGTAATACGGAAATTAAAACTCAAACGTGGGAGATTGAGACACGTTTGTATGCACCTGCTCAATGAGCTTTTCGTCTAGGATAGGAGACTCTTCTGATCTAATCACTTGACCACGGATATCCATGTGTATAGTTGTGGTGCCACTCAAAATAACACTAAGTTATCTGTCCACACACTGTCCTTGGACTGAACTCGTGTGAGCGTCGATATCTGCCGCAGCAAGACATACCACGGCACTTTTATCGTGACTTGCATTTCAATGTCGAACCTTGGACCTTGATCTACATGCAACGCCGTTCGATATGAGCCAGTGGACTTGCCACCTCATAAAATCCGAAGAACGCGCCTTTTTTGCGGTGAGCAAATCACAAATCGCCGTTGAGCAAGTGGGAGTGCATTGAATTTGTTTTTGATTTGACAGACTGGGAAGATACCGTTGTATTTACTCCTTAATTACCGTGGGGGTGATCGAGTTACAGCGGAGTTCTTCAAACTTTGAACAAGGCATGTGTTCAGTGAACGAGATGATACCCCCAGGCTCCGGTCAGAGGAGAAGACCTATTCGGAGTGATCAGTTCTGGATGCTGCATACAAGGGTAAAATAACACAGTATTTGATTTTTTGAGTTTGTCTTTGCAGATGGTGAGATGGGCTCCTTGCATCAGGCAACTTGTGCATCTCCACCAGGGAGTTCAGACAGTACCTAGGTACTTCCTGCAGAAAAGGGGTGAAGATTGCGAAATACAAAAGAGTTAAATCAAATATAATGGTCTCAGCCCCAAGAAGTTTGATCAGCAAATGACGATAGGGACAACTATGCGGCCGCGGAAGTGGTTTCTGCAGCAGCTGCAAGTGCACAGGCGTAAGATATGAAGCTGGAAAACAAGGGGAAAGATAGGTAACAAAAGTGCAATTGCACCTTGTAAGCCTTGTCACCTGTACGACAATGTTTTTAAAACGTTCCTGGTGATCGTTTCGCCAACTGCATCCGTGATGCCCCGGGCAGAAGATCAGAAGACGAACTTCCTTCATTATTTACTTTTGCGGCCCGGCAGTGGCGCTGAACGACCACAGCCGCTGAACAAACAGGAGATAAAAATATCTCGAGAAATTGTTTATGAGTGCAGCAGATTTCATTGGCACGCCAACATGTTGCATGAATATGCAAATTGCCTAGATGGGATCTCCTTGCGAAACAAATTATTGCGCTGGACGATCTGACGTGCAAACCAAAACCGAATATTCCTGGCATGTATCTTTGCACCTGAAGCCCAGGGGGAAACATCCAGTCGCGATTGACAGCAAGTGCAAAGACACGCGATCAGACTGTGCGACGCATAATCTGTGTGACGGAGGTATATCAGATAACCTCGACAATTCGCTTTGAGGCCTCTTCGCTTTGGATAAGACGTTTTTTTGGCAATTTTGGCCGGTCGGTTGACTTAAATCTGCAAAGCTTGCGAAAATGAGTGGAAACCGGGTGTACTAATAGGATGAGATGCAGCATAAAGAGTGAGTGAAGCGCCTGACAGGCACGTATGTACCTGTGCACCAACCCCGGCTTTCACGCTCATCAGGGGGGGTGGTTCAGGAGAACTGAAACACAGCACTTTTGAGTTTCCAGTAAACAAGGGTATTTGTTTGACCATGTTGAAGCTGTGTATGATATGTTCATCTGATTTGAGGCTGCACAGTGCCAAATGAGACGAAATGTGGAGTCTAAATGCAAAGCCTGCATCTCGCAGCAGGTCGATTCAGCAAGTATTGAGCTCTGGCAGAGGAAAATTGAAACTGCATGGATATGACGAAGATGCACATTCGGACAGCCAATAAGGGACCCAAAACAGGCATGGGGCTGATGGGAGCATGCAAATTTCATGCCGGATACTAGTAATATTGACCCGGATGTTGCAAATTCTGTGGTTTTGTGGCTGTGGTAGGTATTTAGTTGAGCGATGATCTAGGGTTCGGAAAGTCTCGGGTTTCCCCAACGAGACTTACTTGATCAGCCTTACTGCTGCTTATGGGCTTGGTCTTCAGCTTACCAGAGGACCTAAATGTACCCCGCTACTATATAAAAGAAAGAAAGAAAGTAATCTAGTAATGGAGTCGGAGGAGAACGAAATGTCCGGACCTGCATCATATCATGCAGGATTGGGTCTTGACTCTTATCAGATGCTGCATGCCCTTGATGAAGTCCCGAAATCGGATTTCAGTGCGTCCTTCTTTGCATCGGATCGTACGGGATTCGCTGGTGTGGGAGTTGTTTAGATCATTGTCCGGGGTAGAGACGATAGATCTTCGCTAGGGACTCCACACCCAGATTCCTAGAGCGCGCTTCCATTTTGCCTTTTTCTCACAACAAAGCGCGCTTTTGGCGGGAAGCTTAAACATCATCCCGAGGACGACGGGCAAGGGCCAAGACGACGAATTGGTCTGGCCCAGTCTGTGCGATACCTTGGGATGGATCTTTCGCGGCCCGGAACGAGTGAGTGGACTTCCTAAGTCCTCCACTCTGAACTGTAATCAAGAGGCGGGACTGTCAAGCAAAGCAATGGCCCAATTGTAATCCGTGAGCGACATTCGTATGATCATCAGTCAGTTCAAAGGCGAGGGGGAGGGGACGACGAGAATGGAGGAGGGGTACGGTAGAGTGCTCGAGAAACCCCCCACTCCTTCTTCTATCGCCGACCTCATCTTGAAGGGGTTGCGTTTCTCTTCACCGAGATTAATGCTCAAATGACAGGCGCCCAGCATTAGGATCGACAGCACATTTGCGGTTGATACTTGCCTCTTGAAGGAAGGAGTAGCCTCAATGAGGCGGCACCACTGGCACAGCTCGTGTTGGACTTCGTCGTACAGTTGGGGAAGACAGCGGGGAAATTCAGGAATGTTTTTCCAACATCTAGAGTACTAGGAAAGAAACTTCCGGGAGGTTTGAGACTGCATGTTGCACTGTTCAATAGGCCATTAGTAGTACGTAGGCTGATACAAGAAGAAGACATGATCTCAAGCGAGGTGTTTTCTCCTGGCGAGTCACGTGATCAACAAGGTCCCGAATCGAAGGCTCGTTGGGAGGTTGCATTTCCAGTTGCACTTGCACTCGCACTCGCACTCACACAGGGCCACCACAGTGCATCCACGCCTTCATCTTTCCCCGGACCTACAGTCAGTATCTGCTGTACCAACCAACAACCATCCCAATTCGGTGCTTGCAACTATTGGCGACGTCACTGTCGCCCATGGCCATCAGCAACTAACATTGACAGGACACACGTGCTGAGCTTCCTCAGGAATATTTCTAGTTCTATACGAGAGCGCACTGCTTATGCCATCCCTTCTCCTGTCTTCTCCTGTCTTGTCCTGTCTTATTCAGTCCCTCCCGTCCCGCCGCCAATTCCAATGCGTTTCCTCTCCAGAACCATTTACCGTTGACCCTCAATTAGGTTCGGCCGCTCATGGTTCGAGAGACATTCCATGCCAAAGGCAGCTCTTGCGTTTTGCGGTAGGACTTCAAACAAAGAGGCTCAGAGCTATGATTATCTCCCTCGAAACACTGCCGCCTTCTCAACCTGCAAATCTACAACTATTCATGCGCTCTCTCGCTATTTTGAACATTTTGGGAATGAAACCCGGGGGATCTCACGACCCTGGCCGACCACAGCGCTGGGTTCACAGGGGTCAGATGCATATCTTGGGTCCGAGCAACCCTGCCCCTGGGTGTGGACGCTGACGCTTCCCCGATGGCGACCAAAGTGAGCCAGGATAACGAGATCCTTGGGTCGGTCCAGATTCGAGTTCTAGCCTCAGTGAGGCGCTCCTGTCAGCATTGGCGTCGCCCAATTAGTCCTATAATCTCAACCCGTATATGTTGCGTTGTTTCCTCTGCACTCCCCGCAACCAGTGGTTGTTGGTGCTTGTAAACATCGCTGATTGAGTTCACTGGAAACTTGGTTGCTCTCCGTTTGATCACTGTTGAGGCATTACAAGTGGTTCATGAACCGGACCTCGTTTTGAAGGGGCTACTACTGGAACCGTTCATGGCTGGATCAGTTTCAATCTGTCATGACTGGTATATATGGCTGTCGTGGCTGAAGCATGCCACTGGAGACGCCACTACGCCAGCTGCTGGACATCGTGGAAGAACGATAGGCAAAATCCAGTTTCTTGTCAATCCTGTCCATCTTTTGCACAGTTGCTTGCTTCTCTTGCACCCTTGCCCAGGCCACCCACGTTCGGATGAACACGATACGTAGCTTCCTCAATCTGGCAAGTAGACTGTTAATCTTATCTTGCCTTGAGATACGAAAGGCTGAAGTTTCCTGGTATGCGTTACATCGAGGCTGGCAAGAGGGGAAGTGAGGCTGTGGCCTATGAAGAGCTGGAAAGTGGACGGTGTGCTGGGTGTGGCACAAGGTTCTTCACCATGCCAGGGTCGCACTGACCAGTGCGTACCATATCCATGGAATCAGGGCTTGCAGCCCAAGCCGAGAGCTATGCAACCCTCCGTTTCTGGCGCTGTTGGGTGTTGGACCCAGGAGAGGGGGAAACTTCATGAGGATAGTAGTCACTTTCATGTTCGTAGTTGTCACATTTCCCCAGTTCGCATCACAATCCCAACCTCGCCAGTTGTTGCCATAGAAGAGCCAACGGTGGAGGCATGGAGGGTCAGCCACAGCGACACAACGAACGCCAGCAGAATGAAGGCACTGTCTGTGTTGGCGATGTGTTCTTGCAAATATACGGCTTGCAAAACACAAAACGACGAAACCAAATCCAACCCAACCAAACAGGACAGCACCTCTCTCTTACTACTCACTATTAACTGCAGGACCGCAGAGTTCTTAGCACAGCTCTCCTATTGTCGCCCGCACTGACCAACAATTATGGTTTCCGCGGAAGAGTGCTTTCCGGTCCCCCGCCTGCGCATCCAATCCACACCCAGAGCTGTTCCCAAGTCCGAGTTGGCGACGCTTTTCTATCAGATCTCAACCTCATCTCGTCCCATTCACCCCGTCCCATCACGATTACTGAGATGATGCGACCTGGACGGCGGCGGCGAATCTTGCAGCAGCCGCGGTCTGCGCTGGAAATGGCACACCCTCCCAGCCCAAAGTCTAGTGTCCATGGCATCATGCCTCCACTCGCGGCCAAAATCCCATGCTGATTGGACGACGAGCGGTTGGGCTCTGGGCGGATGTCAATCTGGGAAATCTAGGATGGCTGCGGCGGGTTCCACTGATTGTCGTGGGCCGTCAACTCTAACTTTGCCCTAGGCGACATTGGACGACCTCGATAGTGCGCTACTATTGAGTACTGGGGGTGGGGGATGGGGGATGGGAGGCAGCGCCCGTTCCACTATGGAATGCCGCTCACGGGGGTTTCTTTGCATCCTTATTATTGCTCCATTATTGTCACTACTCGCTCGCTAGAACTCACCAGCAATAGGACCTTGATCTGGACTGGATTGCCCGAACCGGAGTTGGGCTATCTATCTGTGAGAGAAAGTCCCGTAAGACTACGATACCACCTACCGTCCCGCACGGCACCGATCAGGTCATGGGCAGGGCAGGGCATGGCCGGAGGTAGGAGACAGAGCACAGCAGGACCGTCGAGGGAGGTAGGCGATTATTCTCTCGCTCTCACTCACCACGCACCCACGTACCCATCCACCCACCGACACCACATACCACACCCCCACGCCACCCTAGTGAGGGCATTTGCAAGCTTAATCCCTCCCGCAATCCTTCGCCAGAGTTGCTTGCTAGCTCCTGCAGGCCCGGATGGATCTATCACAGATCGTGTTTGGTGCCTCGCAAGATCCCTGATCCTGGGTCATCAATGTCTTTGACCTCTTTCTACCTTTCCCCTCCACTGCCAGTGCCACTGCAGTACTGCCCCCCCAATCCCATCCCATGGCCCCAACTCGACACCTCGACAGGGCTTGAAGTCCCCCGTCCACAAGCAACAGGCCAGCCCAGTCCCCTGCTCTAAGGCTGCTAGTCGAGGGCGATCGATGCTAGTCACCCTGCGGCCAATACGCAGAGATCCCCCCAAGCTTTACTTCCCCGTTCTGACGTCTGGAGAGCATTTCACTTAGTCCAAGGGCATCCACCAACTGACCCACGCCATGCCTTGTCTGGTTTGGCCTTATTTATCATCTACACTTGTCTCTCAATGGCTGCGGCCATGACGAACCCCGGTCGGTTACCCCCTTGTCAGGTTTGGCAAGTACTGGCACTCAGTTGCTTAGTGCCATTTTGCTATGATTCTCTGAATGTTGTCGCTCAGCTTTTGTATGGGAGAGTCTTCAAATAACTACGTCTTGAAGAGGACAATATTGCTCGCCGGCAAGAGCCTTGTCGTTTCATTGCAATGCCTCCCGGTCTGGGGCTTGTCATTGGTGCGGTGTCAGTCGGCCAACGCGGGATGGGTTTTCTGAACCACTTCGAATATTGCTTGCTCTAGGAGGTGGGGGCTGATGGCAGTCTGTATATGAAGAGAGCGGTAGCCATCTTGCGAGATCTCGGAATGAAATACCGAACGATTGGTAACCCCTCCAAAGTCGACCCCAGTTGCACATCAGCTCAAGCCAGACACTTTAACAGCAAACGTTCGTCTTCAAGTAGCACAGCCAGCAACTTTCGATCATCGAGTCTTTTAGGACATACAACACATCGAGAAAAAACCCCGTCTCCGCGACTACAAGTCATAGACGCAACACCTTCTTCAGTTTCTTCCCGGTGGACATTAGCTTTGATTTATTTTCTGCTTCGATTACTCGTTTCACGCTCTACACACCCTGATATACGATTTGCACAATAGGACACAGTAATTCTCAGTTCTAGACGTCTTGCCTCACAGCAAGACAAAACCGGCACACTGGCAGTTACAGCACAAGCTCCAGGCCAGGCCTGGGGACGTTGGGCAGAGCAGAACTCACATCAACCGATCCAAACATTCTACACCATGGACATTTCTGGTATTGTTCAGTCATACGACTCACGGGCAGCCTCATCAGCGGCACTCACTCGAACGATCATGGCGCCTCAATATAGTCCGGCGCAAACATACAGCGGGGCTACTACTCACAACATGGTGGTAACTCACCAGCAACAACACCAGCACAATCCGTTTAGCTTTGGTGGATATTCAGGACCCAACACGAACATAATCGTCCCGGCATTTGCCAACTGTAACTTCATTCAGCAACGGCCACTACCGCGCTTGATGCAAGTGGAAGACGATGGAATCCGTCAAGTCTCGTACCCTCGACCATCTCGACAGGGCTATATCGAAGAGCACCATAGCCAAAGCCCGCCGATCAAGTCCGAACCGATGTGGCCTACCCCGACCAATGCTCCAGTCTTCCACTCTAACAACGTCAAGACTTCTCCAACATCGTCCCAAGCGCATGAGATCAACTTCGGAACAGAAGTTGATACCCTCATGAAAGCCATCCAAGCAAAGGAGCAAACCACCCAGCCACAGGCAGCCTCCTCTGCCGAACAGATCAGACCTGTGGTAGGTGCTTTCCATCCCCCCTCTTCAACACAAGCCGCCTCCCAGATCGGAGTGTACGCTTCAGGAGAGGAGACGAAGTACAAACTCACTCATTCGACTCTCCAGGAAGAATCCAGTAGCTCAAAGAACCCCAAGAAGCGTTACCAATGCACGATTGCGAACTGCAACAAGAGTTTCTACCAGAAGACACACCTGGACATTCACGAGAGAGCTCACACAGGAGTCAAACCATATGTAAGTAAGCCTACCTACCTACCTAGAGATACAAATTTACTAATACCTGTACTTCTAGCCATGCAAGGAGCCAGGCTGTGGTCGAACATTCTCACAACTTGGGAATTTAAAGGTATGTTAGACATTCACAACTCTACAAGTAGACTATCTACTCCGAGCTTCAAATGCTAACCTACCTCTATAGACTCACGAACGTAGACACACTGGAGAACGCCCATACCAGTGTGAAATCTGCGGGAAACGGTTTGCCCAACGAGGCAACGTCCGCGCCCACAAGATTGTCCACGATCAATCAAAGCCCTACCGCTGTCGTCTCGACGACTGCATGAAGCAATTCACCCAGCTCGGTAATCTCAAGGTACGTTTGCTTTTTGCCCTTTGTCCAACACGGCTCAAGGGCATGGTGGCAATTTTACACCTCCGTTTCAACTCCGGGGGCCCTGACCCACAATATGTTTACTTCTTCGCTTGTACCCCTCCCCTTTGAACAGCGGCTACTCAGCCACATCCCCTTGAACACCCCCCTCCCCTCTCTAACAGTACGCATGATGGATCGGCTCCCCTATTGCTTAACACATATCCACACACACCCACGTATACCAAACCAGATCAGAGCAAGCGAAACAAGAACAAGAAGATAAGACAAGACTCCCAAGCTGACGATCGTGCAATAGTCCCACCAAAACAAGTTCCACATTGACACCATCCGCAACCTAACGGCCAAGTTCGCCTCGATCAAGGATGGCGACATCGTACATGCCGGCGACAAGGAGCTGTGGGAGTACTTCGCCAACCTGTACAAGAACAGCAACAAGGGTATCAAGGGCCGCGGCAAGGACCGCAAAGTAGGCTCTGCTTCCTCCTCATCTATGGCCCTCAACTCGAGCATGCGCAGCTTGGGTGTTAATGGAAGAGGGTTCGGCATTGCGGGGCCCGGCCGTGGTAATATGGTCGTTGGTCTTGGTAATATGGGAGGCAATGTTAGTGGGCGGGGTGATGGCGGGCAGTATGAGATGTTTGATGTCGATGATGGGAGTCAGAGTGGACATTCTCACAGCGGAAGTGCAGTTGCGAGCTCGGTTGGGACTTGCTACGAGGATGCGCCGTCTGATGGATATGAAGACCAGGGAAGAAGCAACAACGACCTGGCCTTTGGGGATAGGATCTACTAGTGGTTGTCGTCGAGTGGATCCTGGATGTGGAGGACCAAGTGGATGAGGAGGATGCATGGGATTTGTAGCAATACAATACAGGCGCGGATACAGTACACGACAGAAAGAAAAGGCGCCATTTACGACTGTTGATGACAGATGAACGAGATACGACCTAGCAGGGCGCGACAACGAGAGCATGGAAGATCACAACAAGCAATCGAATGGTGTATTACTATCACGAGGACGACGAACGACAACTGCACTTTGACCTGGACATAGACATGGATGAACTCATGGATGGTTTTGATGTGGAGAACTGTGGATAGACGGACTGGATAAGACATATGTTTGGGAAGCAGGCGGACAACGGAACGGAACGGAATGGGGTGGGCTGGTACTCTCGAGGCATTTATTTTTGGGGAGGTTTTCTCATTTTTCACAACATCATCATCAGCTTGCGATTTTCATTCACTCTTCTCTTTTTTGTTCTTCTTCTTCATATTTCATTACTTGCATCGAAAGTCGGCCTCAATCCGGTCGCAATCTTGTACTTTCATTGCCATTTGTCACCGTCAGTTTTTTCTTCACTTCCAAACATTCTTTACTGGGAACTCAAAAATATATGTATCACTGGGGGATGGGAGGATATTTGTCGAAGACTTTTACTGTTAACATCCCTTTTTCTCCTTCGCAGGAAGAAGTTGGCCATCAGCATCATCATCATCATCGGGAGGTAGTTTACTTTTTCAGGTTAGCCTTTACCCCGTTTTGGGAAGGCTGTCTATCATATCATTTCGTGCGCTCTGTTACTAGAAATATATTTTAGCCATCAAGCAACCTTTGTATTCTCATTGGATAGATGGGAAGACGACGTTGCCAATCAGTCAAGGAGGGCTTGGACGCGAATCTTGGAAATAATGAATACTATTGTTATTACTCAATGATTTGCCACCACTGTTTCTAAGTAATATACCGAATCGTATTATTGAGCTTGTGCTTGTGGACGACAACATGGAATTGCACTTTCGTCCCAGGCATTGAGGTCGCGACCTTCTCGGTTAGCTCCTCCCTCCCTCTCCCTTCCCCCCTTTCCTTGCCCTTCCCCTTTACAAGGGTCAGCGAACAGCCAGCCATAACCCCACAATCTTCTCTTCGACGCGGGAGACGAAACGAAACGAAAAGAATGCACGCTTATCTTCAATACACCACGTCCTCGGAAAAAGTCTATGGCGTAATTGGTGATCAAGATCGTGCTATCAGTGTCATAACAAGCCTGCTAATGCTTAGCCTCTACAGCAGCGCCGGAGGGTCGACCGACGGCGAAGGCGAAAGGGCAAGCCCAGATCTCTCTGTGTTTCCTCTTGCCTAGTGTCGCCTCGCCAGGGGACCACCAGAAGGAGATGCGATTGCGATCACGTAACGCCTCAAATCTGTGGCGCTTATCACCGGGGAACGCACCCAGCCCATGATAATCCCGCGCGCGCTGCCTACAACTGATAAAATGCTGTCGTCGGAAAGAGATTTGCTTGAGCTTGCTAAAGTGCACGACGACAAGCGACCTGCCCTTTCAAGCCTTTTTCAAGACTCCTGGCCCAGTTTGCTGGCACGTTGCGCTGGTAAATCGCGCAACGAGTGATAATCCGGACCCGACACTCGTGGTCATTCATTGCACCAAGTTTTTCGTGGGACAACTAGCCCAAGCAAGGGATTTGCATTGGTTGACAGCCTTACCAGAATTGAGAGGGTGAGATGGGAGGGCTGGGTAAGGTCGGCCCAGCCGGGCGGTGCGGTGCGGTGCGGTGCGGGCTACACCGCTGAGCGATTCGGAAGAGAGAGATGGGATGGGGATCAGGAAATCCCAAGATAGTGGTCCATGCCGTTTTGTACTCCCACCCGGGGAAGCTTCGTGCGTCAATCGATATGCTGGGGTTTGTGATGGCTGGTGACAGATGGGTAATGTTGTGTAAGGTTACGTGCGTGCAAGTAGGTAAGTGCAGTGATACAGAATCATCACGCTGCACAGACTTCCGCTGGCGGGACGAAGCTTGGTAGGCAGTTGGGTTGGCAGTGACATGCCTTTGACGGCCAACTCCCCTAGCACTGAAGCCTGTAAATTGTGATTGTGCAACGAAGGAATACCCTCAGAGACTCAGAGAGGCAATTTTGTGTGATGGCGTCGTGGTGTTTGGCGAGTGGTCGGCGACTGACAAAGGGTGTCTTGGGCACAGAACCGAACGGTGAGTGAGGCGAGGCGAGGCGAGGCGAGGCGAGAGTGGTGGTGGTGGATGTGAGATGGGTGTCGGGCTCTGGCTTTGTTTCTGGTGTGGGGTAATCCTGGCGTAGATCTATGCAGGGCATTCCCTGCGCCGCTTGTGAGCTGGACAATGGACAGCTCAGAAAGCCTCCTCGAGGACACTGCATATCATATCGCACAATCAATCAATCGGATCGCCTGGGGTTTGATGTCATGCCTTTCCTCTCCGATGATCTTCATCACATCACCTCACCCACTACATGTCCTGAAAAGGGGTCTATAGCAATAGTGATAGTATCGAAATCTGGCTGGGCATCTAGATCGGGCAATGGCCAGCAGCACGGCTGAAAGATACGGTATGCGCATAATAGGAGAGTATTCTTAGCATACAGGAATGGCGTGACGAGTTGAATTGTTTATCGAATGATCTGCCAGATCAGCCTCCATGGAGAGTTGAGACGAAGAGGATATTGTCATTGGGCTGCAGGGCGTATGCGGCTTCTCCCTCCAGCTCCCAGTCAGCGTCATTAATCAGGACGAGGATGCCCGGGCGGCTGTATGTATGCAAGTCGTCAGTGAGTGCGTCCCGATTTGTCTGGATGTTTGGAGGGGACGAGGAGAAGCGAGGGGATTGGAAACGGTGAGGGTACTGCATTGCGGGGGGAGCCATGTACTGTATACAGACAACCCCATGACAAGCTGATGCGCAGTGCAACGCAGCATGCAATTGATCGCGATAATGTAAAGGGTGAAGAGAGACCGGAGGACAATGCAAAATCGTTGGGAAGCGGTGTATCGGTGTATGGCGACTGCATGGGAGGAATGCAAAAGTTGAGATAGTGGCTTACACGTGACCGTCCAATAGGAACATCTCTTTTCTCGTGTCCTTCATGAGTTCCTCGCAGAGGTAATCAACTAGCCATCCGACAGTGACAGCGTTTCCCTTGTTGTCTCTGGCAGGGACTTGGATCTTGTGTTTACGCTCGTCGGAGAAGAGCATCTCAAGACCACCACTGGGAATGAGAATTAGCCTTGCACCCCCACGCCCCAAGGCCTGAACGGTACTTACGAGAACTCCACGGTGAGAGGTATTGTGGCTTCGGACGTCATCCTGGATGCGTGGTAGGCGACAGGTGTTGCTGCGAGGGGATGAACTGGTTGGCTGTTTGGTCACTGTGGTTTGGAGGTGATGTGGAATTTGAGGTTGGAAGAAAGGTGTGGCCCTGCTCGCTTAGCATCACCTTGTCGACAGGATAGAGCGATAGAGTGAATTCAAAGGCAACATTCGGGATTTTTTGTTTGTGGATGTTAAATTCCAGGTGGAAATAGATTGTATTTTTTGATTTTGACTCGAATTCTTTCTAGAGATATTGATTTCTTACGCATATAATTTCAGAAGGTATTCAATGAGGGCTTTGACCCCAGCACGCTGCGGTCACGATGAACTTCTTTGGCGAAAAAACTTCACCCAGAAATATCTTCATCAAACCCCGTGATCAGTACACGCAAAGTGTGAGCCAGCAAACTCTCAAGACCGTGAAAGCTGAACCAACAAGCATAATTTTCTCTCGATGATCTCTCCAAGCCGCTTCGTTCTCTTCTCGTTTTATAATTATTGAGTTGCTGCCTGGGCATGAATTGAATATGGCTCAAGCCAGCGCCGAATATCTCGTGGCTGGGGCAAACCGACACCCCTCTGCTGCAGATTGGGATGTCCTATCTGAACTGTTGGCATATGGCGCCGATAGAAATGTTGCGTTGTGGGAGCCACAAGTGAGTTATCCATCGCCCTGGGTATTCCAACTATGCATCATTGCGACCCCCTAAGGCGTCTAGTTGCGATCCTCGTATCTGATCAAGACATTCGCTGATACCAAACAGAACGAAACCTCAAAAGGTGTTTACGCCCTTCTCAGTGGCCACACAGATATTGTGAATGCCATCAAGTTCGTCCCTGAGTCTCCAGGCCTTCTTCTGAGCGGCTCAGTGGACAAGACAGTGAAGATATGGCGCAAAGACCCAGCATCCGAACAATATACATGCATCCAAACTCTCACGGACCATCAAAGCTCCATCAATTGCATAGGAGTCTCGAGCCGCTCTCCCAGAATATTCGTCACGGGATCCGCAGATTCAACAGTGATAGTCTGGGCTCTGGATGATCAGAACATCGCATCCCTACAGCAGACAATCACTATCACCCCTCGATTCTTCCCGCTATCTCTAGCCTTGAGTAATTTGGCTGGTGCATCGGATTCATATGTCCTTGCAGTTGCGGGTACCAAAGACATAATCCAGCTCTACATCCGAGACTCAATGAAAAGCCCTGATTTTAAGCTCCAAGCTACTCTATCTGGCCATGAGGGCTGGATCAGATCTTTAGAATTAACGCAGGAGAGTTTCGATCCCAAGAGCGATCTCATCTTAGCATCAGCAAGCCAGGACAAATACATCCGTCTCTGGCGAATCCACCAGGGAAAGGAGCTACCTGCAGCAGCAGCAACCGCAGATCCTTCCCTAGGAGCTTTCCTACCTGGAAAATCTCTCTCGAATAAAGCTCACCGGTTCAAGGCGGATAATTTGGACTTCTCGGCTACGTTCGAGGCACTTCTCCTGGGGCACGAGGATTGGATTTACAGTACCCGATGGAGGGCGCTTGGTGGTAAATTGCAACTTCTTTCCGCTTCGGCGGATAACTCACTCGCTATCTGGGAATCCGATGAGGCGACGGGGGTTTGGATCACCGTTGCGAGGATGGGTGAGATTAGTGCTGAGAAGGGTTCTACTACTGCGACTGGGAGTACGGGTGGATTCTGGACTGGTCTGTGGTCACCTTCGGGAGAGACAGTCGTCTGTCTTGGACGCACTGGATGTTGGAGATTGTGGGATCATGATCTTGCAGCAGATAGATGGGTTCAAGGTGTTGGTATCAGTGGACATACACAGTCTGTGACTGGAATTGCGTGGTCAAAGGGAGGAGACTATTTACTTTCCACCAGCTCCGACCAAACGACAAGACTGCATGCCAAATGGAAGCGAGACGACCTCGTTTCCTGGCACGAGATGGCAAGGCCTCAAATCCACGGCTACGATTTAAACTGCATCGACTCATTAGGAGCATCGAAATTCGTATCAGGTGCAGACGAGAAGTTGCTTCGGGTGTTCAACGAGCCCAAAGCCGTGGCAAACATGCTGAGCACGCTCTGTGGATTCTCAGGATCACACGTAGAGGATATGCCAGATGCTGCGAACATGCCCGTTCTAGGCCTATCCAACAAAGCCATCGAGGTCGTGGACGACGACCAGGAAATAACACAAGGCAACCCCAAAGACCGCAACGCTCTAGACCCAGCCTCAATCGTCCGCAAATCAACACTCAGTCTCGATCACCCTCCTCTGGAAGACCAATTATCACGCCATACCCTCTGGCCGGAAATCGAGAAGCTGTACGGGCACGGCTATGAGATCTCAGCTCTGGCCGCTAGCCATGATGGGTCTCTGGTAGCTACGGCTTGCAAGGCGACGTCTATCGATCACGCTGTCATCAGGATTTTTGAGACCGAGCATTGGCATGAGATCAAGCCGCCGTTGATGGCACATTCGCTCACGGTTGCGCGACTCAGATTCTCGTCAGATGATCGATTCCTCCTCAGCGTTGGCCGAGATCGGCAATGGGCTGTCTTCCAACGTGATGAAGAAGAAAAAGAAGGAGAGGGGAAAGATGAGTCACACAAATCAACGACGTACAAGTTGGCGGAATCGAATCCAAAGGGTCATTCTAGGATGATCCTGGATGCGGCTTGGGCACCAATGTCAGGAACAGTATTCGCTACCGCTGGGAGGGATAAAAAGGTTAAGATCTGGGCGAGGGAAGAAGCAAGTACAGAGGGTGGATACGTTTGCAAGGCGACGATTGCGGAGGATGCTCCTGTCACGGCGGTAGACTTCATGAATGTCTGCCTGCCTGACGGTACTCGGACTTACCTCGCTGTTGGCACTGAAGTTGGCAGCGTCAGGATATACTGTCTGGACATGGAGGTCAAGCAGGCTTTTTCTGTGATGGAGATGGAAGTGGAGTATCAAAGGTCAGCAGTCCATCCACTCTCCCGTTTTGCTGCAAAAAGCAATATACTGACGCCCCTATTAAGCCCATACCCATACTCCTTCAAAGCTATCACGCAACTCGCTTGGAAGCCCACGAGCACAAGCGGAGAGAAGACCCAGGCGGCTAAGATAGACATGGAGCTTGCGATCGCAAGCGAAGACAGTTCTTTGCGTGTCTATTCTATAACTCCATCTTCATCTTCTGGTTCTCAATAGATACCAGGAATTGTTGAACGCCGACCAGGTGTTAAATGCTGCGCTAGTTTATGATCCTCCAGAGCAGTTGAAGTGCTCATGCTGTACCGTAGAAAAATGTACACCCTAAGAAGCATAACAAACCGAGATATTTTCCTTCCGCCTTTCTGGATCTGAATAGATACCAGTGCCTTGTTGAACTCCGGCCCAATGTTAAATGCTGCGCCGACCGATTTATGCACACCCAATCCAGAGCCGTTGAGGCCTCATGCTGTACTGTAGACCAAACCGAACCGAACGAAACCAAACCAAACCGCAAACCAAAGAAATCCTCCTCATATCACATCGCATCATGCCTCATACCTCATCTCTCGCACCATCTAAAAAGTCCTCTTCTCAAGACTCTCCGATCCATATCCACCAACACCCCCATTCAAATACGCGGTCCCCTCACTCGTCTTCCCCAAATTCCTCGGCCCCCTCTCCCTCAAATCATCCTTCAACCAGCCTAGCACCAACTCTCCCAACCTCGAATTCCCCGTATCCGTCCCCCGTCCATCCAACTGAAACGTCTCAATCCCACCCCACTCCTTCACCTTCCCCAGACTCATATGCACCAGATGCGTCGGCCACTGCGCCAGATTATCCAAGATATGCGTCGCATACACAATCGTACACTTCCTCGTCTCCGTCTCCTTCTTCAAGAAAGCAAGGAAGTTACTCCTGCTCAACAGATCCAGGTCAACCGTAATCTCATCTAACAACAAAATCCTCCAGGGACGGATCAATCCCATAGCGAGCTGCACCCGTCGGCGCTCTCCGTCCGAAACGGCATGCATACGCCAATCGAGATCGATATCCAACACCTCGACCAACTCATCTTTCCGCTCGGGATAGTGATCGCCGCCGACTGATTTCAGCAGCTCGCGCACGCCGATATCTGTCCGCACGATGGGGTTCAATACCCATTCTAGCCCGAGGTAGGTTACGCCTTCGAGGCCGTCTTTGAATGGGTCGAGACCGCCTACGGAGATTGTACCGGATGGCGCGAGACGTTTGCCCGAGAGGAGGCGAAGGAGAGTTGTTTTCCCTGCGCCGTTGGCGCCGATGAGGAGGGTGCGGGAGGAGGGTGGGAGGGAGAGTGTTAGGTTCTGGAGGCCGAGGGAGCGGTCGGGGAAGGTGTAGGAGAGGTTGTTGACGACTATTTGGGGGGCGCCGCTTTGGTCTATGTATTTA
>JAFJYG010000689.1:0-29593 GCA_017366145.1 Cadophora sp. M221
AAGAGACAGCCTCCATCCATACCGCACCGTACCTGAGGTTGCACAAACAACAAAAGTGTCGAACCTTGAAGCAGTCTCTTGTCAGGAAATGCCACAACAATCCAATCCACCGTCGCTCCCATCTCCTGAGGGAGCAAAGACAGAAAGAAGACCGTGGATCCGGCTGCTGCAAGGTTCAAGGATAAGAATATCGGGAACAGCAAGGGTAACTTCCCAGGGTCAACTCTGTTCTGTGTCCCTCCTCCACCATCCAAGGACCCCCAAGTACTCTGTAAATGTCGAGGTACGGACCTCATGCTCGATCTCTCAAAGAAATAATACTTGTAACAACTTCCACTGAAAATTCCTCGAACTGATATCTTGACAATACTGTGCGACTTTGAATAAACACATTTGCACTTTTAATTGATTCGAGAAACGTTGCACACATCTGGCCCTGCCTACAACGCTAGTAAAGTCCGTACTCTGTGCAACCAGCTGACAGCAATTGATTTGTCGTTATCGAGATGTACTCATCATCATGGTTCTTGATGGGGTTAGAAACAGTTTGAGTCAAACAACAGCCGTCGTCGCTCGAGTTCCCGTGGAGTATTGGATATTGAAATATCGCAAAAGTGGTACCAACCGAGCTGAACCTTGCCATGCCACGAACTTCAGACGGTCCTCCTGGTTTTAGTCCCAGGTCGGCTTAGTGGGGTTTTAAGCGAATTACATCCCCAACCTTCTGGCTTTCCTTCCAGCCCTGTTAGACCCTCTCTTATCATCAAATTTAACTTTAAATGAAATGGAAGTGCAAGCAAACTTTTCTATCATCTTTGCCTTCACAGCAATTGATCCCCCATAATCATTTACTTGGCTCGAACACAGATCACCACTTTGCGCTGAGGCGCTTACGAACACAACGCCGGATATGGTGCAAGCCTCGAAACGCCGGAGTGGAGAATGAGACGTAGTTTATCCAATGAACGCACCAGCGTGCTTCACTGCTTTAGCAATACGGATTGCATTTCTTCTTCACAGGTATTCCCTTGCCAGGCTAAAATTGGACGTGCGGAAGGTGTTCAAGCAGCTGCCAGCGGAGGCATACGTACAACATTTCTGGGTTTCGTTCGAAGATCAAGATGAACGAACGCATGGATCGGACAGCCGGTAAAGTTACATTACCTCCTTCCACCGTTGATGGTTTGGATTCTTTGGGCAGTTAGTGATGCGATACTGTTGATGTCAAATTAAGCCTTTCCATCCTCATTTCGAACTCTGTGTATTAAAACGCCCCTATTCAAAGCTCTTGGGGATGTTTATTAAACATCAATTGTCGTTGAGTTTCCCCATAACTTCAAGCTTTTCCTCAAACCCTATACTTTGTAAATAATTTCCTCTGCTTCAAGGCATCACTGCAGTTTCCCGTATTATGTTGATCGGTGGTTGGGGTATTAAGTTCCCAAGAGCCATTTCTGGACCATTCGTCTTTACCACAGTCGTTTGTCAAGAATTCAATTCAACATCCACTTACATTAGCGATACTCAAATACTTCAACAGTCTCCAGCACTGGGATTTTTTTTTCTCATATCATGCATCATGAAAAAGAGTCACATCCAAAAGTCGTCGTACGGTTTAGCAAATGCTACAAGCGTATCTCTTCGTTTCCACGCTTGTTGAACTTGCAGCACACCGTTAGAGCACCATGCGAGATGTGTAACGTCATGGCAAGTCATAAAGCCACCCTAGTACATTTACGGTCTGCCTAGGCTTAAAAGTCCAGTGCTTTTAGTTTACTGTGCTACAAGCACTTGGATGTCCTCGGGTACTACCTAGTTCGGATCTGGCTGATATCTGATTTGACCCTCTTTGGTATTTTTGTCGTACATTAAAATGTATATTTTTCGTGTTTTGAGATCAGCAAATGCTCACTTAGGTATACATTATTCTCTTCACATTTGCAGGTTTATCTAGCCCATTGCTGCCTTACATGATTTGAGGCGTTTGTGTTATTTGATACAAATTATGAAGCAAGTGGGCCAAAAGAAAATCACCACGCAAATCAAGTCAAGTCTGCATTCAACTATGTCCATACTGGTGTACCGTGTGCCCGTTTGTCTGAGGCACAGGCGAGGAGCCTCATGAGAGACTTGCAGCACTTTTTAAAAAGTAACCTGTGCCTAATTTCGACCGTTCGAAAGATTCTCTCGCTTGTACTCCTCCCATTGGCCAGATCAATGTAACATGGGACTTCATGTTGACCTTCGCAAGACAGCCAGTCACCCAAGAGTGGGGAATGCAGGAAGTATCTCTATAATTGATAAAGATGATCTGGGGTATCTGACACAGTCACTGGTTATTTCCCCATGGCGAGAAGATGTGCCATGCGAATAAGCTTTTAGCGGAAGTCCAAGAGTGGAGGGCAGCGGGTTTTAAGCTCGTCCTTGTTGGCGATTCCAGACAGCAGTGATGGCTGTGAGCTTTATTTGAGCTGTCACGCACTAGAATATACGATTTAAAAATTCTCATCGACTTTTGTGGAATGTTTGCATTGGTAGTATCAACCGGTTTGGCTTGTGTTGTTGAAATAATTGATTGTCTTGGCTCATTTCTTGATTCCGACCCAAAGCAGCTTTCACAAAATTAGAGAGTGTAAGAGAGAAATATACTCCGAGTAAGAGTAAGAAAGGATGACCATTTGAAATCAGAAATTAGATTCAGTCAAAAACAGGATTTTGAAGATGTAATAGCCGTCATACAAATCAAGTCATTACAACCAGTCCAGTGTTGATACCCACCCGGCTTACATAGTTACATACCAAGTAACCGAAGATCCTACCCTTTTTCGGGTTTTCGATGATAAGTTTCTGTGCTTGCATACCTATCTTCCCAACTCCGAAATCGACCTATGATGTAGCTCATCTACTCGTGATGCCCATATCACCTCTCCGAAAGGGCGACCAAATTCTCTAATCTTATCGTAAATGTTCCTCAAAAGTGCCGAGGAGGAGGATGTACCCTGGTACCAGCGACCATAATGGGATGCTTAACGGCTGCACATTGCGAGGGTCGAACGACTTGTCATATTTCATTAAAATCCCGAACTATGTCCTAGGTAAACTAGATCCCACTTTTGCGTTACGGGGGTATTTCCGTATGTTCGAATATTTACTTTCAGCAATCATGTTGATCTTCGCCCCCTTATCTTGCCCCATGCAGCTGGCCGACGGCATCATCTTGAGATTGCGTTACTTCCGGTGTTGATGTCATGTGAGATAAAAAGTACTTTAGATATGCTTATGAGCAAGGTCCATTTTCGGTGTTTGGGAATCTGTTTATGAGAATTGACATACTATAAAACTCATTGCTCGACTCCTTTATTCGAAGACGCAAAAATTTCCTGAGCTCGATTTTTTGTTTTAAAACTCAGTATGCCAGCAGATACGATTACTCCGATATTATCCCAGGGGGCTGGTTACGGTGTGGTGGTTGGCATTGGGGTATGTTTTGATAG
The DNA here is from genome assembly GCA_017366145.1 of Cadophora sp. M221. Classification (NCBI taxonomy): domain Eukaryota; kingdom Fungi; phylum Ascomycota; class Leotiomycetes; order Helotiales; family Ploettnerulaceae; genus Cadophora; species Cadophora sp. M221. Next base: position 3,495 of record JAFJYG010000689.1, read on the forward strand.
TATTTTTTGAAAGAACAACCCAGCCCATCTAACACGGCATGTGAGAGTTCCAGGTCGTGATGCTGACTCATGGACAGTTCTTCTTCGCCTTGCTAATGGATGGGATCACCTACATTCAGGTCAGTAATTCTATGTTCAACATCTTTACCGGGACTGACAGAACGTCATAGAACCGATACACCAAGTACTCCACCAAAGGAAGTGAAGAGTTCAACACGGCAAGTCGAAGTGCCAGGTCGGGTTTGATAGCAGCAGGGATTGTTTCCGCTTGGACTTGGGTAGCGACTCTTCTACAGAGCAGTACAGTGGCCTACTACTACGGAATAGCTGGTCCCTTTTGGGTATGCACAGCTGCTTATCGTTCTATTTACACTTGCTAATATCTCTCCAGTGTTCGTCCTGTCTTGAAATTTTAACTCACCTCCCAGCTAATACGCAAACTAGATGCTGCTGGAGCTACAGTTCAGATCTTCATGTTCGTCATTCTGGCTTGCAAGGTCAAGCAGAATGCCCCCAGATGCCACACCTTCCTCGAGATTATCCACCGTCGCTACGGACGAGCCACACATATTGTGTTCATCTTCTTCGCGCTACTTACGAATATCCTGGTAGCAAGTCAGTTGCTACTGGGTGGTAGTGCGGCTGTCACAGCACTGACTGGCATGAACGTCTACGCTGCAATATTCTTGATCCCTCTTGGCGTTTGTGTGTATGTCGTGTTGGGTGGCCTTCGGGCAACTTTTCTTTGTGAGAAAATGTTTCCTCCGACATTAAATGACCTCTGCTGACTCTCAATAGGCGATTATACACATACAATTCATTGTATTGATCATCATCTTATATTTTATGTTTTCGGTGTACATATCGAACGCACTCATCGGATCACCAACCGCCATGTTTGAACTTCTGGCTGAAGCATCAAAGGCACGACCAGTGGCTGGTAATCAAGATGGTTCATATATCACCCTTAAATCAAACATTGGTCTCGAATTCGGAGTTATCCAGCTCTGCTCTGGAATGGGAACAGTTTTCCTCGATCAGGGATACTGGCAACGAGCTATTGCTAGCCGACCGACGATTGCCGTACGGGCATATATCATGGGAGGTATCGCTTGGTTTGCGATTCCATTCGGATTTGTAAGTGTTCTGCTATTCTCAGATTTGAACCCCCAGGATTCTCGAACTGAACACATACAGGCTACTACTCTGGGACTCGCAGCGGTTGCTCTGACGAATAACCCAGCATATCCAACCTATCCTGGGGACGTGACCGCGTCCCGGGTCTCTTCAGGGTTATCTGCACCATTTGCAACTGTCCGCTCTGCTAGGAAACCATGGTGCTGTCGCTCTCCTCCTCACACTCTTCATGGCGGTCACTTCGTCAAGTTCTGCCGAACTCATTGCCGTTTTCTCGGTGTTCACATTTGACGTCTAAAAAATGTATTTGAACCCCTTCGTAATCCTATAACAATTGATCAGAGTCTCTCACATCATGATCTGCGTCTTCGGTGTAGTCATGGCTGGGTTCGCCTGTATCTGGAGCGCGATTGGGATTGACTTGGGCTGGCTCTTCCTCACAATGGGGCTACTGATCGGCGGGGCCGTATTTCCTGCTGCATTAACAGTCTGCTGGAAGAAACAATCCAGGAATGGTGCTCTTTTCGGGGCTCTGGGAGGACTATCTGCTGGACTTACAGCTTGGCTTCTCACAGCCAAAGCCTTGTATGGAGAGCTCACGATCATAACCACCGAATCTTCTTACCCTACTTTGGCAGGAAATCTGGCAAGTGTTCTCACGGAACTGATTCTCACTCTTGTGATTTCCTTCATCAAACCGGATGACTTTGATTGGGAAGTCATACGCAGCATCAATGCTCCGACAGTTGAAGGTATCACTCCCACGGAGACCTCTAGTGGTGAGCAAAGTCCACCAAATGGAGTCCTAGATACGGAGAAGAATATTTCATCCCCAGAGAAAACAACCCCCAAAACAATTCGCCGAGTACAGAACATAGCATCTCGCATTCAATTAAGAAAGAGGAGGAGAGAGACGCCCTCGAGGACGAAGCATCATGGAAGATCCAACCCTTCTACGCGGCGCCTTCAAATTCGCGGTCATCTCGTCAGTAATCCTCACGCTTCTCATGGACTTCATTATTCAGATCCCCCATATTCTTGAACAACTATATATTCTCGAAAGGATTCTTCATAGGCTGGATTGTGATCAGCTTCATTTGGGTGTTTTGCTCGTTGGTGATCTGTGCTTTGTTGCCTATTCGGGAGGCAAAAGGTTTCTTTGTGGATTTCTGGAAGGACCTAGTTGATGGAAAGAAGAAGAGGAAGATGATTGCGGCTAGCAACTCTTGAGGAAGGGATTGTGGCTTTGCAACTACCTTCGTATTTGGGAAAATTGATGATTCGGGGAAAGGTGGTGTGGAATGAGAGTCCGAATACGGAGCACGAATGAGAGGTGCAAGTTGACTTGATAGTGAATGGCAACTGTAACTTCTTCATTCGTTCGTAAGCCAAACAAAAGATGGTTTATTAGTACCTATGCATCCTAGGTGAGATGTCCTGCTATGTCCCGCTTGAGTATGAACGATTAAATAAATTATTTAAACCATTTAAACCATTTAAACTTTTCAAACTCTTCAAACTTTCCAATAATAATCATTTAAACTTTTTAAACTTTTAAATTATTAAAACCCTTCAAACGATTCAAACTATTCAACTTATTTATTTTATTATCGATATAAGTAAGTACTGAGCACTCTAGTATATATAACAGTAGAGCCGCAGTGTTAATAAACATCAGGTTAAAATAATATCTCTACCTACCTATGTATCAAGTATGTTCTGGGCGTGAGTTCTAATCTTGGTCAAAGACTTTCCGGCGCTCTCTGGTGGTGCCTTCCCAAATTGAAGAAAAGTGTAACCAAAACAATACCCAGTCGGGCTGAGATCTTTATCACTTTCTGACATCCACCTGAAGTGCCTACGTACGTTTCTCGACGGCCATTCCAGATTCCTTCCAACTTCAGTTGCCTAGGTATCTACCTACCTAGATAGGAATCTCATTCACTTTCGTTCTCATGACGTCTTGTCCTGATCAGCACGTGGTCTCGTCTAACGCGTACACATAAATTGAGACCTTGGCGTCAACAAACCCCGAACAACAACAGAAACAACAACAGCAAGCAAGAAATGGCCGCACCTCGCTACATCACAACTGCCAGTGGCAAGTACGTATCCCCATGTTGTATTGCTTGAAGAAGCATATCTTATGCATTGCGCTCTTCCTAACAGCTTCACCCCTAGAACTTTACCGGACCATCCCGACTACGACGAGAATGTGTTCAGAGCTGTTGAAGCCGAGTGGCTGGTGCATGCCGCTCGAGAAAAATTCTGCGCAAGATGGGTGACATACACGAGCATTGGGGGAGTCAACCGCGTTCAGCTTCAAAAGGATGACGGGCGAAGTCATTCGAGGCGACCTAACCCAAATGCTGATACAACAGGCTATTACATGTTGAGTGCTCTGAATAGCCAACCTAGCCTTCTGATCCTGACAGTGGAAGACAGTAAGTTATTCTGAAACAGCGCCTGAGTGGAAGTTCTCTACTATCGTGAACGCCTTTCAAAACTGTGGCTGACGAGCGGGGTCTGTTGATTTCCCGTAGTATATTTTGCTAATTTCACCTTTGCAGTGGCCGAAGCCGTCTACCGACACTACCTCGCTCGTGATCTAGAAGAAGAGAATACCCAGAAGATATTCAATCGGCGATTCAGAGCAAAATATGAAGGTACCCGTGAGGAAGACCTCAACTGGATCATCCAGAAGATCAAACTTCGAACCAAGGAAGCCGCTCAAGGGGTTCTTGCGCCATCCATCGCTCCATCATCTACCTTGGGTCAGACTACAAACACTACTCCTGTTCACCATGCTGTCCAATCTGCAAATAACAACTCTCGAGCCGCAGTTGGCCAAACAACCCCTACTACCCCCCAAGGCCGCCGCACACCTTCGACATCTAATTTTCGTCAAGCCTCCACTACCACTCAATATGCTGTTCAGACTTCCTATAGCTCTCGAGTTACTACCATTGGATCCGCACAAACAATTCCATCACAACGCCAACGTCTAGCTGCAGCTGCCGCACCAGTCCCTTCCATCATCGGCACCCCCACCCGTACTGTACCTGCTGATGACAATAGAAGCTCACTCGGCGAGTCAAGGAAGAGAGGTACTACCCTTTCAATGGACTTCAGCGAAAGGCTACCAAGCCGCCCTCGAATCAGCGAGTCCGAATCAAGCCTGTCTGATTATACCCCCACTCCACCAGCTCGCCATGCTCCAACACCAGTACACCCTGCTAACCGCAGTGCTAGTAGCACCACTCCAACATCATACAGACAGTCTGCTAGCTTTGGATACAGTGATATGAGAGGAGATAGTAATGCTGACAATGGTCTGCAGTCTAGATCGACCAGACCTGGACCTCGGAACATGTCCGGACCTCCTGGTGCGACTTCAAGCACGAGAGCTGGCAAGGATTCTACGTCGAGAACTAGAGGAAGCTCGAACAGTTCAGTTAACCCTGTTGCTAGATATGGCCATGTTATTGACCTTAATGACAAGGGTGACGAATGCTCTGGAATCTCGTCGCTCACCATTGCCGCGAGCAATAGACAAGGAAACGCTGTCAGCAATACATATCGAATCTTAGGCGATGAAAAGAGAACTAAGGTAGACGTAGGTGGTAGACGTAAGGGACCCTCAACGTCAGACGGTGGCAAACAAATCCGTGCAGAACCTACTGGAAAATCTGGAGACTTGTCGACGAGGATTATCGAGGGTTTGAATGCACAGGGTACTGGCTCCGATGGACTGAAGGGATCTCCAGCCAATGGACCGTCAAAGGTTAGGAAGCAGGATTCATTCGCGAGGAGCTCAACGGATTCACCTAAGAAAGTCGAGAAAGGGCCTGGCAAGGCTAGTGGTGTAGTTATGGGAGGTTCGCCAGTGAAGGTCAACAAGAGATACGAGGGCGGTACAGAAAAAGCTGGAGATACATTCACGACCCTTGTTAAGCCTGCAGGAAATGGAGACCGCAGTGGACCTGGTGCTCCAGGATTTTCGATCTCCAAGGATGGCAAGGCACCATCGACACCTCAAGGACCGCGTTTCAGCTCAACCAACGGACCCAACCCTAGGTCAAGAGGATTCACGACACAAGGAACAGCCATCCGCAATGTAGATGCCTCCCGTGCTCCTCCAGGACTGAACTTCAGGAAGAGAGACACACCCAATAGGAGGTATGAGAATAAGCCCGTCGATTCCACTGCACATATGTACAATGCTGCTCCAGATCCACTGAAATATTCCGATGAATGGCAAAAAAGACAGTTTACGCTCGGCGCGCCTGTTGGAGCGACAAGAGATCCAGATACATCGACTCCACCTGCCAGCAAGACACAAGCAGCTGGATCTACGAGATATATGGGTGGACAACTATCTTCTTCGGCTGCAAAACCTCAACCAGCTGAACCCGCTGGACTCATAGGCGTGCTTGATACAATCATAAACTGGCCATCCGGAAACATGGGCTCGAAGACGGCAGCAAACCTGAGTGCTCCAGATCACAAAGCCTCTGGAATGAATGGCGACATGGGCTCTGGACCCAGTATCAATACGGAGACATCCATGGACTTCGGTGGTGGAAACCCTTATACCCGAGGATCTGCTGCTTCTAACAACAGTGGCAATAAGGCACTGCCGGCTGGGCCTTCTGGGTACAGAACATCTGGCGTCGACTACTGCAATACGGGTCCAGCTGTTGAAAATGGCAATGGTAACAAATGGAACACTCCTACCAAGCCTGCTGTATCCGCCTCTTCTGTCAACAATGCAGCTCCAACCGAATCTCGCAATTTCTCTGGGTCTAGCCGAAACTCAAATAGCAAGATTGGTGATACTCCTCCCAAGGGACCTGCTGCCTGGAAGAATGGTGCTGCTCCCCCAACAGCCCCCAGAGGCTTCCGTCCCCGCTCTCCTCTCTTTGGTGACAGCTACAGACCCAGATACGCCGAATCGGATGGTTCTCGGGTGTATGGTCGTTACGATGATGCCACTCGCCCCGATCACCGTTCAAGCTCTGGCGGGTATGATTCTCGTTCCGATCGACGAGCTGATCCCAGTTCTAGTCAACAGAGCCTCCCATACTTCGATTCTCACTCTCGTCATGGTTATGATGATCGTCACTACGATTCTCGTTACAGACACTAACTGAAAGCTTTTAGCTTCTTCTTAGGACATTGAAAATGGGAACGAGGAGAGCATTGGGTTGGCTTGGCTTGGATGGGAGGGCTGTATGAGAGGGCTTTGCGTATTGTACATTGATTATACTTGTATTGGCTGGATAATTGGCTTCACTAACAAGTCTTTTTAACCACCCCAAAAGCGTTGAGCACCCACACAAAGAATCAAAAATGAAACCGAACTTGCAAAATACCAGTCAGTGCTTTTTCATCACATATCGTACAATGCCAGTGACTTCACTAATTTACTTCTTTGACTCTTTTCTCGCTTCGCTTTTCGCGCTGTCAGCCAGCTTTTCCAATTCGTTTGTCTTCTTGGTGAGGACATCCTGAACATCCTTAAAAGCCTCCTTCAAGATTTTCTCTGCCTCGTCACCTCTCGTCTTGGCGACTTCTTGCAGCTTCATCAACTTGGGCATGATTTGATCTCCACCGGGGATCATATTGGCGTATTGTTCGAGATTCTTCCCGAATCCGCTCTGCTTGGCCTTCTCTCCGGCCTGCTTGACATATTCCTGCAAGCTGTCGATATTGTCCGACGAGACCGCATCCTTGACCTTCGCGAAGATCTCACTGACATTGCCCTGCTTCAACGCATCGGCGTTCTTCTCAACCAGCTCCTTGACCTCAGGGTTCTTGTCGAGGTATGGTTTGGCTTGCTCAAGGCCCTTCTTCCAGGCCTCATCTCCCATCTGTTTGACCTTCTCAGTCTTGTCTTCAATCAATTTCTTGACCTTGTTGATCGTTTCCACAGAGACGCCACCCTTGATGACATCCTTGATTTGCTGATATGTCTGATCCAACTCCTTCTTAGCCTCCGGACCATAAGAATCAGCCATTCCCTTCAACTGATCTAATCCACCTCCAAGCTTCTCCTTCAGCTCTGGATGCTCGTCGATGATCTCGCCTGCAGAATCCTTAGCCAGCTCTCCCAATTGGCTCATTGTCTTCTCTAGGATCGACCACGCCTTGACAGCGGTCTCCATGCTCATCCCTGACTTGGTAGCCTCATTCAACTCCTTGTAGGCATTGTTGACAATCTTGTCGACCTCCTCGCCATGCTTAGCTTGTACCTTGTCGAGATCGTTGAATGCCGAATCGACGTATGGCTTGGCGCCGGGGATGAAGGCTGCGTATTGGGTTGTGGTGGAGCGGAGCCATTTCAGAGCTTCATTTGGTTCGGGTGCGGCGTCTTGAATGCCTTGGGTGAGTTTTTGAAGTTGGGCTTTGCTGGATGAAGCGGCGTTGACAATCGTCTTGGCTCCTGAGAACGTGATACATTAGCAATAGTTCAATTCAATAGTTCAATCCCCAAAGATAGAAATTGAGATTTTTTCTCCCTCGCTCTCTGAACGAACCTGAGAAGTGGTAATATCCGTATCCAGCCTGTTTGTTATTAGCTGAGAGTTAATTGACAGAAACGGGCGACGAGAAACAAACCAAGAAGACCAATCCACCTCCAGCTAATCCTCCAACGAGACCGGAAGCTCCCCCAGCTTTCGCAGCTTGTTGATTTACACTCTGAAAGCGAACTTGACGGGAAGCACGCAACGGGGTGCGAGCTGAGCGAGCAGCTGCTCTGACGGTGGTTCTGGAAGTAAACATCGTGAGAGAAGTAGGTATGTCTGCGTAGTGTGAAGACGACTTGAATTGACTTTCAAAAAGAAGGTTGAGAAGTCGAAAGAGAGTTTGTCTTTGAAGTTGAAGTTGGAGAATGCCTACTTCTACTGAACGCTAATGGAGAGCGTAGTGGTGGCTTGCTCCAGCCTTCCCCTCCACAAAGCCATGACGATCGCGCTTTCGAAAAGGTGAGACGTCATCGATTCTAAGTCTCGCTTAACCTTTGAACGACGGGAACGGCAGCTTGCATGTGGAATTGCCTTCGAGAAAAACATGAAGGAACATTGGCATGAATTTGTGCATTATGCCGATTTTTGAGGATGTACTCCCAATGTAAATGGCTGAGTGGGCTGCTGCTCCAGATGTGCAAGATGGACTGTTGATATCGGAGGCTGTTCAGGGGGATCGACGGAATGTGGGGGAGGTACCTGACAATGTCAACTGGAGCATAAGCGAGCACAGGGGTATATTTCAGGGGCACCTCAGCGAGTTAGCTTCAGTTCATCTCATGAAAGCATCCGATGACTGGATGGCACCATAGAGATGATGCCCTAGGTTCCCGAGATGCTCGTATAAGGGACTAATCCGTATAAGGCAAGCCTTAGAACGTTTCATGATCCGGTGGGCTGGAGGTTTGGTTCGAACTTTGTAAGCCATCAAGGAAAGATGCCGGACTTTACCCTTACATGACATCCGATTCACGATGATCAAGCGATCGGATCCTTCTTCAAATAGGGAGGAGTGTCCGCAGCGATTCTATGCCTTCAGAATTCCCTTGTCTTGAGATACATGGACAACGCGGAGTCTCGCTTTTAGGTATGTACAACCGGCATTGGGATCATTCCTGCGGTGCAACTTTGGACATAGGCCTGCAAGTGCAAGATCTAAGTCTATTCATATCCTACCCTAGATGATTGTTCGGATGCGAATAAGAATACTTCGAACGTGGCTGCGATTTTGAAAGCATTTGGATCGTCACAGCAAGCCTATAGAGCCATACTAGAGAGTAACCGTATTTACCATCTTGGAACTCCAGAGCAAAGTCATGTACATCAAAACAAGGCTTGTGACTGACATAACATACTATTCCCCCCCGGCTTGAATGTTAAATGTGAACTTTTGCGGGCCACAGACCTAGTTCTCAAGTCTTGAATGGTCAGCAGCCCTGGATAGAGCCTGAAGCACGAGCCAGAAATAGGTCTGTTGTAAACGCAAGGGTGGCTTTAGAAGGTTTGAGAGACACTTGAGCCCTGCTCGAGACTGAAAATGCGCTGAATTATTGGATAAACACCCTTAGCAGCTACCCACACGAGGTCCAGTTTTCTTCACATTTGACATTCAAGCCGGGGGGGGGGATAGTAGCACTTCGCTTTACGTTATGCTTAATTCTAAGCAGTGAAGGTCCGTAAATCAAGCCCCCACGCAGATCAAGATGACCCAACACAAGGCTTGTTCGTACTATAAATCCCGGGTCAGTCTCGCATCGGTAATCCTTGTCACCAAGATGACATCTGATTAGATGCTTGAAATGTCTCACAGACTAGGATCTGTATGCTTGAGTCGCCGAAGTTGAGCCAGAAATACAGGCTTCTTCCAGGTCTGCGGAAGGCGTAGAGTGGGTGGAATCCACTGTATTTTTTCTGTGAGCAAAAGAATCAATGAGATCTTGAACCGATTTACCAACAGTTGAATAAAGTCGAGCTTCAACATGGCCTTTCGCTCGTCAGTACGCTGTATTTTCCCCCTTGAAAAGCTGCTCAGCCTTCATATTGCACTTTTCACAAATGCTTATAATCTTGAAAAGCCACTCTATACTAGGCAAAGTCCCCCCATTTTTTTGGTTAGGAAGACTCACTATCTTCACGCTTGAAGTTCCGCAGGGAAGTACAATATCAGCAAATCAAGTAGCTCGATTTCGTCATCCTCAATGTGGAAGGTCCTTTGATCGTGCATGAATTTTTGACCACGAAAATTCCACAACGTGAAACCTTTGTCCACAATGTATCCTGGATATTACACACATTTGATCATCACATCTCTTCCAAGTTAAAACCAAACATGCTAAGTGGGGTCGTGGGAGCCGCTCCAGGTTGACTTAGTGGGAACAACAATCTCAGGGAAGGGGAGTGTATTTTGGATGTCCTGACTGTGAAATAGTACTTAAGGAGCAGACTCTGTCAAGAGTTTTCCAATCATCACCACTCTGATCTCCCATAATCAGCCAGTCACTCATTCAAGTCATGTTTTTGTTCCAGATTTTGGCAATCGCTGTCGGCTTCACTTCATTCGCTACAGCGTTCGATCCTCAGCTGGGCTTCAACTCCTTTGTTGAGGTGGAGACTCGCTCTCTCGATGAGATCTACCAAGCTGCTTTGAAAGAAGGAGGGACACTGACAGTGTGGCATGGTGGTGACGAGAAGACCCAACAGAATGGCCTGAAGACTGCATTCGAAGCCCGTTTCCCTGGCATGACTTTGAACATCACCGTCGACCTGAGCAAATACCACGACATCAACGTGGATCAGCAAATAGCTACTGATAGCGTGTATGTCGACAGCGTTATCTTGCAAACTCTGCACGATTTCCCAAGATGGTATGTCCTTCTAGGACCTTCGAGGTCTCGCAGCTGAGACTATAGCCCTCTGCTCCTGGTTCCTTCATCTTAAGGGGACGTGCAATAAATAAACACTAATTCCACAAACAGGAAGAGTCAGGGCGCACTGCTCCCCTACAAGCCCAGTGGTTATGACAGTGAGTTCTATATCCTGGAGTTAGCTGCACATTTTGAAGATACTGACAGAATGTAGATATCTACCCGGCCTTCAAGGACGTCGATGCTTATCACATGGGACTATTCATCATCGGATGGTCGAACACTTTCAACACAAAATTCCTCAACTCAAGTGTTCCAATCGAGTACACCGATTTCCTGAAGCCGGAGTTCAAGGATAAGTTGGTGCTTACCTATCCCAATGATGACGATGCGGTTCTGTATCAATTTGATCTCATGTAAGACACACTTCCCTCCAATGATTAAACAAGCAGGAAATTGATTGTGACGATAGCATGAAGCAATACGGCTATGGTTGGTTCGAGGCACTTCTGGTCCAGGTCAGTGAATATCTACTTTGTCTGTCTTACTTTTGAGGGTTCGAGGGCCCGGTTCTCAGAAGACTTATGTTTCTGATGATACTTGCCAATACCCTTACTGGCCCCAGAGACATGATCTTAAACAGGGGCTAACTTGCCGCATAGAACCCACGATGGGTCCGCGGAACCGCCACACCCGCAACCCTGGTCCGTAGTTCCAACAGCACTTATGCCGCGACATTTACCTCTTCCATCGGGCTATTCCCATCCTCCCCACTGAACATCTCCCACCCAGTCGAAGGTCAATTCGTCACATGGCCCCAAACCGGAGCCATCCTCAAGAACGCACCCCACCCTGAAAGCGCAAAGCTCCTTCACAGCTTCATCTTGAGCCCCGAGCACCAAAACGCCACTGGATCATGGAGTGTGAGGAACGATGTGGCTCCACCCGCTGGTTACCCATCTATCATGGAAATGCCAGGGACAAACCCAACGAAGTTCAGCGAGTGGATGATGGACCGGGCTGCAGTTGAGAGACTTCGGTTCTTCTTTGAGACGAGAATTGGAAGTGCCCAGGGACTATCTCCTCTCATTGATGATTTGTGAGCGGCCAGAAATTCTAGAGGAAATTCAATTCATGTACGATGAATAGGACGTTTATGATCAAAAGGGGCATTAGAAAGACTTAAATGTACTGTATGATATTTGCATACTCGATTTATCTCGATACTGGCAATTATCCAGACCACGAGAATCCATCCAGCTATCGTCAAGTGCCTTGTCCACAATGATTGGTCGTGAGCCTTTTCCCTGTTATAATCACATGTATCGTCTTGTTACATTTTATTATCAACCACTTCTCTGGAAATACGCATCACCCTGGACATGACTTTCCCATCCTGTCGAACCACGTGACCAGCTTCCATCCATAGCATTCTTCAATCACTGAATGGGCTTGATCGCATTCCTCACGATAAGTTGACAAGTAAACAACCTCTTCCTTTCGTCCCTCGACCTCGAAAATAATGACGAGAATATTCAAGCAGTCAAGATCCTCCAACGGAGCCCCAGCTAACTTTCTCTTGGTTACACCCAGCTATTAACACTTTTCTTTTCTCCAGGCCTATTTCGTTCCCCGGTACGTCATTTAACCACAAGAGATCAACATGACTCAACCACCTCCTCCAAAACATCCACTCACAGATCTCACCATTCTAGCTGAGAAGTACGGCCATCCGACCGGCACTGGCCACGAAGCCATCTCCTACCAATACCCCCTCAAAAGCGGTCTCACGCCGTTGCGAAACCCACCGTTTGATACATACCAGGAGTCTCTCGATTTCTTGGAGGAGGAGACATATCAAAGACAAAGGTATTTTTATTTTCTTCTTGAAGATGTCCCCAGCTTTCAACATTATTGACAAGAATTCAGCATATGTTTAGGTTTTGCTGACTCTGCGCTTTAGACTTTCGGGTTCAAAACACGCCATTCCTTGAGAAGGTTAGATGTTCTAATGAATAGCAGGTTTCAGTGCTGGGGAGATAAATGCACTGGAAGGGCTCGCTCCCATGCTGGATCCGGCCCAGATATTTCTGTTAGTATCCTTCGAGTCTGTGGCTTGTGGTGTTTCTTCCAATCGAGAACTTCGCTATTCTTGATATAATAATATTGAAGAGCTTGTCAGATGAAATCAAACTGGAGCTCTTGCTGGCACTGCCATGGTTATATGTCACCCCCAGTATTGTGTCAAACAAAGTTAATATCTTGTCGGGCCATCTTAGAGACAGCACTCTTCCAATCCACCCCTTTTACCAACAATCGATATGGGACAAGCCTCTACCGAAACATGTCGCAAAATACCCTCTTGGGGGGGGGGGAAGACTTGGATATTGGAAGTTATATCATGTCGGGCGGTCGAGTACAAAGTACCTAGACGCTGACCGCATAGGGTAAAAATCCCATTGTTTGGAATGCGATCCTACCAGCCCTTCGATTGGCATCCCTGTTGTTGTCCAATGCTCACTTCTGGCCCTGGTATGTTTGCAACTCAAATGGCCTCCTATAGCTTACCGAATATTTCTCAGGTGGGATGCCCTCATGGCAGGGCAGTACAGCGATATCCCTGATGTCAATATTCCAGATGTACGTTCAGCGAAATCCATTTATTCCTTCAAGTTTGCCCTACACGTCTTACATCCACGATAGCCATTCAAACAAGAAACTTATAAGAAATTCGCCCGCCGTAATCCAACGACAGCTGGGAGACAAGAGGAACGTGATAATATACAAGTTATTTTCTTGAAGATCTGTCACATTGTCGATATCCACTTCATGAGTGCTAGGGCAAATACTTATGGTGGAGTAAGGTAGGTGGTGCTCCTAGAATCCTTGCACTCTTTCAAGCGAGATTCTGCTATTTGTTATCAAGGCAAAAATTTTGAATTTGAAAGAGAACTGACTGTCTCACCACTATTTAGTAATGGCCAATGGGTGTATGGAACTGTCCAGAACTCTGGCGGTTACCTCTCAAATTACAGATTATCGATTGCCTTCGAGCTAGTAGAGCCTTTACTGCGAGATGATCTGGCCAGTGCAGAGAGAGCAATGGATCTGGTTAGATTTGCTCTTACGCTGGCCCATGAAACCGCGGTTTGTCTACTCTGCCCATGGCCGGCCTTCAATCGAAATATACTGACAGGATTGCGCCAGCATGCCGTTGTGTGTAGAAACCCCTGGCCCATCTCTCCTCGACCTCACGTTATAATGAGCTTCGAGAGCTCAGATCTCACGAGATTACCAACTCGCTGAGCCGAAGATAGACTTATGTGCTAATTTATTCATTTGAAGTGGGCATCCCTCGTCCGATTGACGCACTACACAACTAAGTCCACTGAGCCATTCTTTGAAGATGAGGTAATCTCTGAATTGTTTGAAAACCCCCAAATCTAACCAAAAAATAAGCTCTAATTGTGGACGGGATTTTCTTTAGAAAACGCTGTAAATAACCCCCTAGTCTCCTGGCCGAGATTTTCTCTTAACTCTCTTGGTAGTTACTCGGAGGTTACGCCGTAGACCTGATCACGAAAAGACAAGCACCAAATGGCCGCTACACATCAACAGCTGCAGTTTTAGAGTAAGTTCACCCACCATCCATACACTTTCGCACACATCTAACGGACGATGCTCTAACGGAAAATGAAATTCAGTGATTCATGAGAAATACACGAAAGAAAAACCATGCCGGATTCCATACCCACCCGATTTCAACAATGTAGACTTTTGGATAATACCCGTCCATGTTTTCCTTCATATGAACGATATGGATTTCTGGCGCGGGTACGTTCGAAGGTATGATATCTCCCATTCCATCCATTCAAAGTAAACAACCACTCATAGGGTATGTGTGGGTTTCGAAACGACAGTAAAGTATTACACCTCGGGCCTAGAACGTTCGGAATCCGATACATTAAATTAAACCGGCATCAGGCCCAAACGCAAACGACGAAGTAAGCAGGATACAAGATTGGGACAATACATTTCTACGCACCCCACCTCTCTCTGTCATGGACTACGCCCCACTGCCGATAGACTACAACAAAATGCCCCCCGATACTATCACTGCGTTGGAGTTTGAGAAGAAACGTCGAGCGTTGGGGATGAAGGTTGATAGAGCTTTCATGGGATGGGAGAATCGCAGGAGTACGTTGCGGAGAGGGCCTCCTCCTCCCGGACCACCTCTCTGCAGAGCCGCGCAGAATTACATCGCAATGGATAATCTGGAACTCTCGCTCACAATGGACGAGCCCGTGACAGTGCTCGAAAAGAAACCCGATGGTAAGTTGGTCCGTTTTCATCCAACCTTCCCGGCAATTAAGACCAGATCAAATCAGACCAGACTAGAGCAGACCAGAACAGAATTGCTAATAGGTTCCAATCTAGGATACTGGAGATGCGTCAATTTCACTGGTCATTCTGGCTTTGTACCCTCGAATGTTCTCAGAGAAGAGAGTCCTACTCCACAACCGCCTCCACCCTCTCGCCGGACTTTCATCCCCAAAACGCTTTCTCGCAAGATACCTGTTATGAGCATGAGACATGAGGAGATCGGGAATTATCTGTTCAATAACATAAGGGAGCTTCCTTTGGATACAATGGATTTCCCGATGCCGGAACATATCTTGTTCAACTATGTAAGTGTTCCTGGTCGAGGAGCATCATTTATCCATGCATTTATTCCTCTTTTCTTCTTCTCTTTTATAATTCCGCTGACGCTTCATTTGGGAACAGGTCTTAGTCAATGGCGGACTCACAATCACAGCCGACGAGTGGCGAGATTTCCTCATCGTGACAAGTGAAGGCAACCTGCTCTTCAAGTAAGACTCCCCTTCCCCACACCCCAAAATTCGAACACACAAACAAACTAACACACACGAGCCACCTCCAGCTTTGTCCCAGAAGGTCCCTCCCTCGGCCGGATAACCAAACTTCCCAGCGGCTGGCCCACCGCTTCTCTCCCGCCACGACCGCGCCCCAAATGGGGAATCCCGAACAGCGCAATAATGTACGTGTTCGAGAACTGCGCGGCCAACGTGATTAGCACCATTACTTGTTTCGTGGGCGGCTTCCGGGACCACAACATCGACCATTTCAGGCAGGAGTGCAATATAAACTATCGCTGCCACCCGGAGCTGTGGTGTTCGACTAGGTTTGGGACCGAGATTAAGGAGTTTACGGAGGAGATCTTTGAGGCGGCTGTTTGGAGGAGTGAGAGGGATGGGTGGGGTCTTGTGTGAGTTCTTTCTTTCTCCTATTACCCGTTTCTTCATTACCACTTTATTTTATTTTGTTTCCTTCATCCCTTTCCGCAACTTCCATTTATTTTCGCAACTTAGCTCCAGAATTTTAATACTAGGTTCCAATACCGATTTTGATACTGACTTGAAATAGTTTCGGTCCAAAAGGCATAATCCGCTTTATAAAGCAAGAAGAAGATCCACCAGCGAAGAAAAGGAAGAGAGATATCATTGAGAACAGCTGTCCTCACATGTGAGAACAAATGATACTCGTCGTGTCTTTGTCTATCACTTGCGCGGTTATCCTTTTCTATTCTGGGTTATCCTAATATCAATATCAGTATCAATACTTTCTTTTCTACTTACCGTTATGAGTTATATTTTGTTTGGACCACATGTTGAGTTGAATTTGCTGTTGGGGTTGATCGGATGGCCGCCTCCCCCCCTTTGACCCGCAAAGTAAACAAACAAACAACCACTTAAGCGAGATGTTCAGGGGAGATGAAAACACTACTAGCCGAGAGAAGCACTGAGTCAGGTGTGTAAAAGCGGGTTGGCGGTCTTTTCAGCTAGCGAGTCAACGGAAAATGGAAAATGGTCTGCATCTCAAGAGCGAAAAATGCGGAGATTGAACATAGAGTGATCTCTAGTTTTGACATTCAGAGTCCAAGTAATCAGTATTATGCAATCAATCATCCACGCTGGGACGAAAGTCAACCCTTTTCTAAGATTATCAAAATTATCCCCCCCCCATACACATCATCAAATCATCATGCCAAATTCATAATGCCACTAGTTAGTTTTAAGGTCTCTCACTTCCCCTCCACAAACATCTCCCACACGCTCTTCGGCTCATCGTAATCCCCCATACTGACACCCTGGTATTCCATATCCAGATCAAAAGCCTTCGGCCCTCCCATCTCCAACCCTCGCTTTGTAGTCCACATGGGCGGCGCTCTCAGCGCAATCACGCTCACGCGGAGCCCATATTTGTAATCTGAGATGCCTAACGGTGCGCCATTGGCTTTGTCAAGGAAGGTGATGAGGTCGGGACACACTGCTAGGACACGGTTGGCTTGCCCCGGTGTCTGGAGGATGGCACTAAGGTTCTCGTTCTCGAAATCGACGAGGAGGGATGTGACAGGGTCGGAGTCAGAGGAGGAGGGTGAGGCGTGGTTCTCGGAGAACGCTTCTAGGAGGACACTTCCGCGGGTGAAACCTTCGGCGACGTGGCGGGTTACCGAGATGATTTTGCCGGTGAAGAGGAGGACGCCGTGTTCGGACTCGAGGAGGGAAGTTACGGGGTCTTTTTTGAGGGAGCGGGAGAGGGCGATAGATCGGCCAATCATCCAGGCTGTGGCTGGGTTAGTAAAAGCGTTCAAGAATTGATAGGGGACGCACCGTGCGAGAAACTGTTTTTGGGTAGTGTCTTGGCTTCGATGCCGTGCACTGGATTCACACACATGCCAGAGAGGGAGCCGAGATCTGTGCAAGCGTCCCGCATGAGATCTTCAGCGTGGAGATTATCGCGGGGGTTGGGGAACATCTAAGACGAAGAATTGTCAACACAGTCCCCAGGGCTAACAGGGCAGTGTGCATACCATCGTATTTCCAACACCATCGGCAACGGCAGCAGGGGCGATGGGGATATCCTCTAAACATCTGACCGTTTGCCATACTTTTGGGTACGCTCTTGCGACGAGATCCGAGTCCAGAGCGCTTTTGTTGAATCGGTGAGCGGCTAACAAAGCTTCGAACGCGTTCATGCCTCCGATCTCATTGGGGATTACGGCGTCGAATTTTGATATTCCGGCTGTTTTCATTACACATTTCATGGCATCGGTGACTCTGTAAATAAGTTAGTCAGGTTCTCGGCTATCGGATTCGGTTGAATTACTCATTCAGACCAGGGATGCGCTCCAGATAAACAGTCGGTGACCCCTGTCTAACGATTAGCTTGATCTGAAGTAACAGATGAGCAAGCCTACCATAAATCCAGCAACCAGTACTACTGCATCATCTGGAAGTGTGTCCTGTCTCCTGATAGTGATGTCCTCTCCATTTCGTAGAGCCAGTAAGCATGCCACATATGCTGGGTATGGCTCGCCACAACTTCCAACACCAAGCACTCCTGTACCATCCTGGAGGAATTGAAGATCCAGTTCTGTCAGATACCAAAAGTCACCTTCGATCCTGGGCCGGTACGAATTGATATCAATGTGCTCCGTAATCTCGTACGAGGAGCCCTTGGTAGGAGCTGACGACTCATAGGAATCCATTTTCCGCACAGAAGAAATGGAGTGTTGCTCGAATGCGTCGCTGTTGACGGGCGAGTCTGGAGAGCTGTGCGTCTCTTCGTACCCTTCTACCAGATCTCCTACTACCCTGACCAGGAGCCGAGTTGCTCCATTTGTGACGTATGAGACGGGGACGGCATCGACTTCCACAACCTCGATCGTCTTGCTGTTACCACCTGCAGCTACACACCGTTCGATGGCAAGTGCTTTCGCGGATTCTATTTCCTGGTCGATAGTCCTCGCTCCTGGTACAACCGTCATATCAACAGCACCACTTATCTTCCCAATCTGCGAAGGTTAGCACCCAGTATCAAACTTGGCTGAAATGGCACATACAGCTGCCCCGACTGCATTTGCAACTGCGAGATACTCTGGCCTGATGACCTCCCCGACACCTGCGATTTTTCCAGGTATTATTATGCTCCCACCTCCAACCAGAATCACTTTTGCGTCTCCTTGCTTTGTCTTGACAATATCGATTGCTTCTTCGAGGGCTCTTTGGATCTCGAGCAGAGCAGAAGTCCTGACTTCGGACGGAATATTTTCTTGGGCTAGTGCATCCTTGGAAACAAGATCGGTGGCCTATTTAGATTGGGTAAGCGGTTTCTCTTGACGTAGAAATAAAGACCGCTGTAAGAGATACAGCATCAGAAACGTCAAGCGATATAGACAGTGCCTGTCGTAGGAGCAACGCATGACGTTTGAGTATCGATTCGATTCAGGATAACGGCAACGATTTTGAGTAATTGCGGTTGCGGATTGGGACATTGGACTTACTGTCAATGTTTGGCCACCAAATGAAATGCCCTCCTTCTCGAGTTTCGCTCCAACTGAGTCTGGACCGACAGAAGTTTGGTCTCCCTTTGTTCTAACCAGCGAACCCCCTCCCAAGGCAATACTTCGAACGTCGGGAATTGTAAAATTTGTCCTCACACCAGCAATTTTGACGAACGCTGCAGACTGTCTGGGATACCCTGTCTTCAACAACGCGCAAATATCCGTGGTTGTGCTTGTAACCTGTTAGCTTCAAATTAGGCCCCACGGTTGGGCTTCTTACCCTCCAACGTCAACGACAAGGATCTCTCTATCATCCGACATATCAGATGTCTCCACTTTGGCCAGTAAGGCAGCTCCACGGGCACTGTTCGTTGGCCCTGAGGAGAAGCATCTGACAGGATATTCGGCAGCTGTGGAAGCCTTGCTCAAAGTGCCGTCGTTGAGCGTGATGTACAGTTTGCATCGTCCAAGCTTCTGTACCGCATATCGAAAGCCGTCAATAACATGCCTCGCAAACCGTCGTAAGCTTGCATTCAAGATGCTGGCGTTTTCTCGTTCGAGGAATCCCAATCTACCCACGGCATAAGAGCACGAAATGTCGTATCCAGGACCAAGTTCAGTGCCAAGTATTCTCCGCGCATCTTCCTCCTGTGTAGGATTTGAGGGAGAATATATGCCAATGACAACCACACTTCTTATGGATTTCGATTTGATGATCGATGCTTGCTCTTTCAGCTGATCGACGTTCAAAGGTAAAATGAGTGAGCCGTCAACTGTTGATCATCAGTTCTGGGTTCGGAAGAACCGTGACCGTAGAGGTATTTTCCACTTTAGAGTATTGAGGAGAGTTTCCGAGCAAACAGAAGCGACATACCTTGATATCCACCATCCACATACCCATAGTGACCTTCCATCAACGCTCGAAGTTTGGGAGGGAAATCCACGAAAGGCGGCGAGCCTCTCGAGTAGGGCCCGCATAGTCGGACTATTGCAACTTTGTCTAGCTTGCTCGAGTCTTGTTCCAACACAGCATTAACAAATTGCTACAGAATATTAGCATCTCTCGGTCTCGTATGAACAGTTGCTCAGAGCGGGGCATGTAATGCTTGGTCATAGTTTTGTCCGAGGTCTTGCCGCCGCATTTGGACACATTTCGCACTTTGGGAATAGCATCAAGTGACCATTTCGTCTGATGAACGGATTCTGGATCAGGGAACTGAAACTCACTGTTGTACCGATCTTCACGGATGCCACGTGATGGGATTGTATGTCTGCTTCTTGTACTACAGCGGCTATTGCTCGTTCAACACCTTCCTGGATGTCGGGTGTGGTGGGAGTTTTGTAACACGCGAGGACTTTGTCATTCTGTAAAATGACACTTGCAAACAATTAGAAGAGCCCAGGAAGGGAAGGGTCAATATATAGTCCTCACCTGTCTGTGTTTGTACCGCCCACATCGATGCCAATGATACATGAGGCTGGCTTGGGAGGCATAGTAGCCTGGACGTAGATTGGCCCTTCAGAGGCCTTGCAGGTGGCTGGTGGCGACATTGAAGAACATTCCGATGTTTAAGGAAGAAGGAGAGGGCGACTCGCTGGTTTTGAAAAGCATTGCATGATCAGGTGGATCGTGAGAAATGGATAGGGAGGTGAGGTAGGGAGCGAGGAAGGCAGGTACACTAGGTAGGGAGGTAGAGGTAGGTAGGTTGATGCCCGTCGGCTGGGTACGCCGCATGCATGTTTCCCATCAGTCACGAAAATTTCCATCGCCTAGATCAGTTGTACCTACCTACCTGCCTGGGTACTTTACCTCACACTCCACTCCCTTGGGGCCACATGGACTGCAGGAGTGGGATCTTAGTTGGGCAACCTAAGCCCTACAGCGAGCAGTTCAGGAGCGAGCGAGCGAGCGAATTGCCTCTGTCTGTAACGTCCACGACGACTGAAGTAGGGAATTATCATGACGGCGCTCTAACGGGTCGCTGCATAGATTCGGCCTGGGGTTGCTGGCGAGCGAGATATGACTCGGGACGAGTGGTTGGGAGACGTCCAGCATGAGTCAGTCTGAGCAAAGTGGCGATGCGAGGCACGTGGTTACACACTCCCCCGGGTGAAGCTGCCAGAAGAGGAAAGCTAGACGAGGACGGAGGTCTGGCCAATAATGATGCATGAATCTTGTCAATGTGGGTTTCATGTGCGGCTTACTAAGATTGGAGCATTGTCGGTATTGGGGAAGCCGGGCGGGGAGTGGTGTGGGAGAGGGTTTGCAGGTGGAAGAGGAGGGTGTCTCGTGAAGCAGTCCTGCAATGGTGAGTGGTGGTGGTGATGGGACAGAGCTGCAGGAGGTGGTGCTCTCCCAACTACAACCTTACCCAGGTACCTGCCCCAGACCTTCAGGCTCAAAGTGCATATGATGTACGGGAGTAGGTGGTGCCTATGGTCCACTGCGGAAGGTGTGTAAACAATAGAGTTCCAAACAATCGGATGAATCCAATGGCCAACAGTCAGTCATTCTATGGAGGAGAAGAAAACTGTAAGTCTTGGGTACGGCACTTGTAAGAACATTCGAATGCCTAGGTACCGAGTAATTACTTACAGTACAACGAACACTGCCACCTCTTCCATTGGCTGCTAAACTGGCGATATCGCCGTATTCTCCTCTTATTAATTATTACGGTGCAGGGCATCAACACATGGATATGTACTGTTCCCATGAGGCTACGATAAAGGAGAGCATGAAGAATGGAAAGCTCATGGATTCCAGGTTGATTGATCGATTGATGACTGAGGCCAGAACAAGAAAAGAACCTTCCATTCCTTTTCAATACTGTACTGTACCAGGCATCGTTATCTCGGCAAGATAGAGAGAGTCATCTTCATCGGGTAAGGCGATTGCCGGTTCCATTGGGATTCTTCTGATCGGTAAGGATGCGCCATGCAGCCACGCACACCCATCGCATGCACGCCGAGACCCAGGTGCTCTCATACCCAGGCAAGTATTAATATGGGTGGACCCAAGGCTTCGGAAATGAAGCTCTCGAATTGGCTGAGGCTAAGCGAGTTCTGCTAAGATCCTCCTTCTGGCCATCAATTGGTTGTGCATTGCGTGTGGCGGGCCTGGATCAACAACTCCCTAGCCGCATGAGACCTCGGTTCTCCGTGTGTACGATGGCATGGCCGCGACGACCTCGAAAAAGTCTAACTTTACACAATTTGCTCGATGGCGGGGCAAAGGGGACCAATCACCATGGGAATCTCTAGAATCTCTAGAACTTCAGAGCCCTGAATTGCTTCATACGTCTCCATGCCCGGCCAAACAATTTCCCCTCTGTGCCACTTTTTTTGATGCCATCTGGGGTCCTCCTGCAGTCTCCCGTCGCTCCCGTCTTCCCCGACCGCTTCCACCACCACTCCCGTCACCCTCATCCGCCCACTTCCTATCGTCTCGCCTGCCTCACGCCCAGAACGAGAAACTGCTGGCAAAGCCGTGCTCTCTGCTTTGTATTTGAGGAGAGTCACCTCCACCTCCGCCTCCCGCAAGGTGCTGCCAGCATCTGTCTGTCTCCCTAGTTCTCTTTGACCCGCTGTCTGTTCTTCAAAGTTCAGGACTTGGGACAGCGAGCGAGCTTCCGATCTGGAGCCGCGAGATCTAGATAGAGTCAGCAAGCACTGAAGCCAGCCCGCCCACTGAACTCTATCTCAACCTCGAGTCATCATCGTCTATCCACCATGGCCGAGCAGGACAAACATATAACTGAGGAGGGGGATCACATTTCGAAGATGGCCTTCTCTGCTGTGGCTGCACCTGGACCTGAGTCTAGCAGTGGCTCAACGCCTCACGAGATACACGATCTCGACCAGTACGCTCCAGTCGGCGCTCCAGCGACTAAGAAAGAGGTGTATTCCTACTATCTCTACTACGCGGGAAACAATGGCATTGGTTCATTCCAATAGTAAGTATCCATTGGACATGAGCTCCTCTCTTTCTCTCTCACTCGATTCTGACTTGCTTCCAGTTCCAACCTTCTCTTCCAGAACTTGATCTACCAAGCAGGATTCAACCCCAATGTTCTACCACTTGGCAGCTCTCCTTGCGACGTCGACCCAGATGCGCCTTGCCATGTGTTCTGGGGAGGTGGAAACAAACATAAGGCTTACTCTTCCGTCGTCCTCATTGCATCCGGCTTGACATTCCTCTCGCAAGCACTCGTCTTCATCAGCGTAGGAAGTTTGGCTGATTTTGGTAACTGGAATCCATGGGTAGTGAGAGGCTTTTCAGTACTCTCCTGGGCATTTGAGTTCGGATTTTTGGGCGTCACGACAGCTTCAAAATGGAGGATTGCTATGGCATTGTACATTATAAGTGGTATGTCACAACCCTCCCACCCAACTCCCCACACCAAACTGACTGGTTAGGTGTTACTTTCTGGGCATCATATGTCTTTTTCAACGCGATCTTCCCAAAACTAGCCCACGACCTTCCGGAAGTCAGAGTAGCCAGAGAGGACCTACTCAATGGCACCATCGACGAAGCCGATTTTGAGCGCATATGCTCCATGAGCAGATCGAAGATCATGAATATGAGTTACGTGGCGAATAATGTCGGATTTACCATCTGCACCGCCCTGTCACTGGCAGCACTTGTTGGAATTGGCGCAGATGACTCGGTTGAGAAGAACAACTGGGGATATTCAGTATCTGTCGCAGTCTGTACTGGGTTCTGGATCGTCTTGGCTATCCCATGGTTTCTGTGGGAGAAGAAACGACCAGGCCCGAAACTACCAGCAGGAGACAGCTACCTGACTTTCGGATTCAAGCAGACTTGGTTCGCTGCGAAGCAAGTTTGGACCCTGAAGCAGACTTTCTTCTACCTGGTCGCTTTCTTCCTGCTCGCAGATGGTCTCACCACGACACTTACCCTGATCTCAATCGCTCAGAGTCAAGTCGTTCAATTCTCTGCGATATCGAATACATACCTCATCATGGTGCAGGGAGGGTCGGCCGGCATCGGTGTCTTTGTTGCATATTACTTCCAGAAGTTCTTCAAACTCCGAACCAAGACTATGCTTCAACTCACCAACGCCGGCTGTGTGATTGTCGCTGGATGGGGTATGTTGGGAATCTGGACGAACAAGGTCGGATATCACAACGAGTGGGAGTTCTGGGCCTTCAATGGGATATTCGGATTGACTCTAGGACCTCAATTTTCTTACGGCCAAGCCTTCATGGCCGAGCTAGTCCCCCGCGGCAGGGAGTATATGTTTTTCAGTCTTCTGGGGATTGTCTCAAAGGGGTCTGCGTGGATCGGCCCGATCGTTAGCAGTGCCATTGTTGACGCCAACGGAAACCAGTGGACAGCATTTCCCTTTGCCGCATCTTTGATTCTCGTTCCCTTCATTGGGATCTTCTTCATTGACGAGGTGAAGAGCAAGAGGGAGTGTACAGAGTATCTGGCAAGGGAAGCGACATCATTGCGCAAGCTTGCGGAGGAGACCGACGGAAAGCCTCACACCACTTAGTCCGATCTTTGTTTACTCATCTTGTCACATATTCTATCACATACTAGCCATATAATTACACATACATATTGTTTCTTGCTTCCAGAATATGTGTCCATTTCTCCGCAAAGTCTGTACAGCTGACGATGCGAGAGCAAGAGGGTGGGCAGGATCTCCATTTCATTCGTCAGATGTGGGGTCCTGGGTAGTCTCCGCTCCGCCCCCAGAGTTCGGTATCGTCTTGAAGCGTGCTGCGATCCTCCCCGAGAAGTTACAAAAGAACGGCCTTGGAAGTTTCAAAAGCAAGAAATAAACCCGACCCTGGAACGTTGTTACACGCTATTGATCTATCTTGATGACTGGCATGCCAATCCCTGGTCTGGAGCTTGATTTTTTCTTATTGGCAAATGGCAAAAAATCCCATCAATCACCAATGGGAAGGAACCCACAAGCTAAGTCCCGTCTTCTGTCTGGCCTTCTTCCAAGTTCCAAGTTCCAAGGCTCGGACAAAAAAAGTCAATATTCAGCAGGAAGCTGAACATTTTCGTCCCATGGCTCGGGCCGCCTTGAGGCATTTCTCTCATCTTCGACATCCAGACCGGCACCGATCAAGCTGAGTGAGGTCCTCCACACCACCCCTTTCAGACCGCGAAACATAGAATGATTCTATTTCCAGGCGCCTTCCTTATGGCTTGAAAGAATGCTGGAGAAATCCTTCTAGACCCGGGCCCTCTTCCTGTCACCGCACAGACAAGCACTCGGGGAGAGAGAGGGGCGGCGAGGAACGCCACAGGGATCGAATCAATCGGCGGATCCGCTGGTCCAACAGTTTGGGAAGATGGCAGATGGCCGTGTTAATTATTTGGCGTTTGAGATCGTACGACTTTCGGCCCTTTAGAGTTTCCCGGCTGAGACTTGAAGAATCCAAAGAAAGCGACCTGCATGTTCTGAAGTTTCGTTTGAAGCATACTCTAACTGCGAGTGCGAGCGAGGGAGGGAGGCTGCAGGCCAGGGGCGTAAGTTTAAGTTAAGTTGCAGTGGCAACTCTGAACCTGAACTGTGCATGTTTGAATGAAGGAATGGGATGAGATGACATTTTTGGCGGGAACGGACTCAATTTGGACAAAGCCAAAAGTTGTCAACTTGGAAGCCCCGAACGTGCGCCATGTCGATGCCGGTGCTTCCCCGGAGCCCATCCCACCTCCTTCTGGGCGTTCTGGACATGCAGGTCAGGATAACGCCTGCATCTTTACAACGAGTTAGTCAGGTAGTGTACGGTATCTGTACGGTGGCACGGCTGGCAAGCAGTGTGATTGATCGATGGATGACTGACAGACGCCAGAGCAGCCTGATGGACAATTGGTTGTGGTTTGCCGCGGAGGCAGCGGCCGCTACGTAGTATGTCTGCTTCAAGCAGTTCTTGCATGCCTAGCCCTACCAACGTAGAGTGAGTGTTACGGTAGGTTGGGAGGTGGTTTGGAGGGAGTTAGTAATAATGGTAAGCCAATACGGGTGGCGGGGGACGGGACATTTGGAAGTCCAGTCCAGTCCAGTGTCCGTTGTCTATTCAATTGCTCAATTGCTCAATTATCAATTCCACTGACATGGAAAGGGGAAGAGAAGAGATACGAGATGAGAGCTTTTCTTTCTTTCTTTCTTTCTTTCTTTCTTTCTTTCTTTCTTTCTTCCTTCCCTCCCTCCCTTC
>JAFJYG010000690.1:0-29542 GCA_017366145.1 Cadophora sp. M221
GTATATAACCTTATTAATTTTATAAGGCAATAAATAATATATTAATAGTAATGGTGTATAGTAACGTTGAACAACTTAAAAAAGATGGCCTTCTTTAAAGAACGTTGTGCCAAGATTAAGCAAAGCTTTAAGAAGCGTATTACTGCTATTCAAAACTTTAAACGTTAAGTAAGTTTACATTAGTATATGATTTAAATTAGTTTTAATATGTTTTTAAGTTATGTCTTGTGCTTAGGCCTATGCAAAAAAGCAACTAGGGTTTAATTAATTATTTTCATAAGATTAAAACTAAAAGCTAAAAGAGGTTGAGCAGCTTGCAGCATAAAAACGTTAGGATAATGACTAAGATGTCAAAACTAAAATTACTAAGATTTTGGATGAGGAGAATTAGCAGTTGAAGAACTTGATTAAGAAGAAGAAGCAAAGACATTTGAAGCTATTAGATGAAGACTTAATAAAGGTAAGTAGCGTTACTATTTAGTGTTACTATTACTAATTAAATAAATAGGCTAAGAAGCGCAAGGTTGCTAAGAATAATAATATTAAGGAGGGCTTAAGTATTAAAAAGTCTTTTTGTAAGGCTATGATACTACTTATTAAGAAGTGGGAAAAACGTATTATTGCTGGGGGATTCGAGATAGCCAAGGAAGTTAGTGAAGAGAAGTTGGAGGCATTTGCAAAGTTTGCTAGTAATAAGGAGAATGTTAAGTAGTATATGAAAAAGTAAAGTAATAAGAATGTTAATATAAATGAGGAATTAGAAGATGATGAGGATGAAGATAATGAAGATGATAGTGATCTTGAGGTAGTTATTACGAATAATGAAGATGAGTCTAGCGATGAGGATGAGGGTAGTTTGAGCGGCTTTATTAATGATACTAAGGAAGCCGAGGAGACAGAGGAGGAGATTTAAGTTTATAAAGTGTTACTACAACGCGTTACTACTGAGAATGAAATATATGGATTCAGTAGATTAAGTTTAATTAAAAGTCATGTTTTGTGCATGTGAGTGGGAAATTCCCGTTATCTCTGAAAAAATTCTATTCGGACACCTACTCCTTAAAACCCGCCATACTCGCGGCAATGGTCGCATCATTGCATATCGCTGCGAGCGCGCAAAACTGGCAAGTCGCTGGCCAACTATCGTAGAGGTCACGGCTGGCTGTCTAGACTATTCGACATCATGCGCAACTGAGATATGATTTGTTTTTGTCGCTGAGGGCGGTTGTCAGCAAGCTGGTAGCACCTGCATCATATCTTAAACCTAGGCAGAAATTCAGTTGGTCCACCGGTCAGCTGGCCTTGCTAAGTCAGCAAACGTGAAGACAAAATCAGCTACAGTCACTTACAAAATCGGCTTCCCCTCCGCACTCTCTAAAAGATTTGGAGCCCCACTCGAAAGGCGGGGCTGAACTAGGAACCACAATCATGTGACCAGAAAGTGGTTCAGCAACATGTCAGTTATACTGTACTCCTGACGGAAAAAACTTTACAAACAGCGAGAACGTAATTTTTGGAATTGAACAACGAAAACCGCATCTAGCAGCCCTCCTTTTGACCAGTTGAGACACCTAAGCCTTTGCGCATTACCTAGTGTGGCATAGGCAGTATGGCGACAATGTGGCCTCAAGTGGTAGTATGGCCCAACGACTCCCGAGAGCATGCTGCATACCTTAGCGATTACCTCAGGAAAGCACTCGTTTGTATTGACTCCGCCGGAGACCAGCCGGTGCCGAAGCCTCTTGTCAAGACTATAATCGCAGTCATGAGCGTCCTGATTTCCAAGTTTTAGAATACCCCTGACCTTACCACCGTTGTTCAAGCTATTACAACTCTTTAAAGCGACCTTAAAACGATAGTAGAAACGGTATAATTCACGGTGATTAAAGTTTAGCAGAATATAATAACGCAGCAGCATATGGCTACACTGAGTCAAAAGACTAATTAAGCTGTGAAGAAAGTTGCCAAGATACGACGAACAACTACTAGACTTTTGCAAGAGACGAACGATATAACCAAAGCAATAAATGATATAACTAAGACGACGAATGACATAGTGAAAGTTGTATAGTGCGCTTTGCCTTTTAAGGCTTTATACGCGTTGGTATTGAGTAGCAATGCGGCTTCTTTTAGCAAACTAATCACAATATCTACTTAGACATTATTGTTTATTTAAGCACAACGTGATATTATCATGAAGATTATAAACACATTCACTATCGAGAGCATTCGAGCTAAGAACCCTAGAAACTTATAGAACCACGTTGACTAAGCGATTAAACAAAGCAGAAACAAACATATTGAATAAATTCGCGTTGCATTAGCTAATCAATTAAAAAGCGAAGATCTTAGCATTAAGACGTTAAATAAAAACGATGCAAAGGCTTGTTACGAACCTACTCGGTAGGAAGTATCACGTGCGTCCTGGCCTTGAGGCTTGGTAGCTTTGCTGCATAGAGAAGCTAGGATATGGACTAAATTACGTAATGAATTACGACGGCTTGTGGTGATTTATGGTGATTTGAATCCCAAGGAATTACAATGATTCAAGGGAATTCATAGCATAAAGGGTTTTATATAAAACTAGCACGTTTGCTATTAAATAGAAGCTTTGTGCTTAACTTAAAATAGTATTTTTACTTATACTTAGTTACTATTTTTGATTATACATAATACATTTACTTCTTAATTATTTAAGATTAAATTCGCACACCTAGTGTTTGCATTAAGTAAATATTGCGATCGTAATACTTTAAGCACCTTTTCGTTAGAAGTACCGACTTACGTACGACATGTCTACCAAAGGATTCGCGTTTACAAAGGCGTTGGTAGTCGTGCCTCTACTAACTACCTTCGATCATAAGCTTGTTCCAAAGCTTGCAGCACTTAATAACTATTATAAGGATTAACACAAGCTTAGAGCTTACTTAACTTAGGTTAAACTTTACATAAGGTTTAACGATTACTAGTTTACCACCAAAACTAACTAAGTTTTATAAGTAGTGTTTTTCCTTAGAGAGGTAGTATTTTATTAAATTAAGACCTTTTTAATTGATTATATTAAAAACAAGACTTTTAAGGGAGAAGTCTTACGAGTAATGATTTTTAAGTTTAAGAAGATTTTTTAAATCTTTGAGGGATTTAAGGAACGTATTAACCGCGTCTTTAGCGATATTAATTAGAAATAAACCGCAAAACGTTAAATTTAAAACCTTAAGTAGAATGGCGCGGCTATTGCTTACACTACTTTCTTTTAGTAATATACTAATTAGACTAGCTAAAACGACGAAGCACTTAAGGCTTAGTACTATAAGGAATTAAAGAATGAAGTAAAGAATAAGATTACTAGGTTTAATGCTTTAAACAACTTATAAGAACTTATTAAGATAGTTATTAAAATTAATAACCGCAACTACAAGCAAACCTTAAAGAAAAAAGACTAGTACCACTCGAAAGGATATATGCATTAAAGCCGGGGATTAAAGAAACTATTTTACTTTCGAAAAATGAAATTAAATGTAATGCACTAAAAAAAGAAGTTATTTCAAAGAAAGCTACGCAATAGCGGGCTGTCTAAAGAAGTCATAAATCAGCGTTAACGAGACAAGTTGTGCTTCAAGTGTAGCCTACCAGGTTACATAGCCAGTTCTCACCAATAAAACGCTAAGTAGCAAGAAAGCCTAGCCAAAGATAGTTAATCATTATACGCCATAGGTTGCGACGATTACGACACCACCGACTTGGCCAAATCTCCAAAGAGGCAGCTTAATGCCATGTATCGCCGCATGACTTTGGACGAGCTAAAGGAAGCTCACATCCATACTCAACTCGAGGAAGCCTCAAGCGGTGAGGAAGTCAAGCATCTAGCGAAAAAACTTTGGGAGCTTGACATCAAGAATCCACCATCAAAATCCTTCAAATGGGCTACAAAGCCCAAGAAGTCTAGCGCAACAAGCGTAAGCAGCAAAGGAAGTGTGACCAAGTATATAATTGCTCAAAAAGAACTTAAGGGAATTCAAATCAATGGCCTAGGTTATTAAAAACCCAAGACAAACTTTAAGGGTAAGGGGGTAGCTTAAACTCTAAAGCCTGGGCCACTTAGTTCTCAACTCACGAGACTATTATACGATGAAATTTGAGAAGTTACTTAATAAAAGGACCAACTAGCGCTAAACCTTGGCAATCGTTATTAGACAAATGTAGTTACACGCGTAACCTATGAGAAACTAAGTACTATTGCAAGTAAAAGACCTTAATAAGAAGAACACTATAAGGTAGTTTATTAAAACTACTAATGAATTTATTAGAAGCAAATTAAGTATAAGAGCGTGCTAAGCACGTACCTCTAAGTAATTCCAAGAAAATACGTACTAATACTCAACGTACTATACTAACTAAAAGTAAAGTCGCGATAAGAAATCTTAGCAAAAGAAAAAAGAACACGCATATGGGTTAACACTACTAATAAGCTACGCAACTACTATAAGCACTACGACTCAGACAACCAAGAGGAGTTGAGAACCATGCATATTTACAATATACTTTGCACCACGCTCAAACGGAAATTATAAAGAAATATTCTCACTAGCCACGTACATTACGAGTACTTTGAAGCTAAGCAATTGGCCGCCATAAGCAACTAGTATTTAACATTAGAAGTTAATATTAAGGGAGTAAAACTTAGGGCAATAGTAGACTTTAGGGCACAAGGGAACTTCATAGCTTCTACTATTGTACTTCAACACCTACTGCTAACCAAAGTCAAAGTAAACGAGTACAAGCTAGTACTCACTAATGAAGGACTTGCCGCGCAAGGCTTGATTAATGTGCAAATAAAGCTAGTCCACATAAGAATTAGCAAGCACTTTAAGTATATTTAGTTTAACATTATGAAGATCAAAAAACATAATATTATTTTAGAACTACCATGAATAAAGAAGCACAATTCTAATATTAACTGAAATATATTACAAGTGCAATTTAATAATTATACAACTTGCTTTCAAAATAAAGCCAAAGCAAAACGCCTTCGAGAAGTTAGCGCCACCTTTAAGGACGAAACAAAACACCAAGAATAGGGTTTAAAACAAGACGTACTAGTAGCGTATGCACAATTTGCGGCACTATTCCACGAGGAAAAAGACGAGAAGGCTTTGCCAAAACATTAAAACTACGATTATTAAATTAAGTTAATTAACAATACTAAGCCAATTTTTTAATTATTAAGGGAATATTTGATAATCAACTTAATAACAATTAAGTAATACATTAATAAGAATATAACCAAGGGCTTCATTTGGAAATTCAAATTCTCATGGGGATTTAACGTCCTCTTCGTGAAGAAGAAGGACGGCGAATAAAGAATATGCATTAACTACAAGCAGCTAAATAACGCTACTAAGAAGAATTAATATGCACTACTATTAGCTAAAAGGTTGAGGGACAGACTTAGCGAGGCCAATATCTTTACTCAGCTAGACTTGCGGGAAGCGTACAACCTCGTAAAGATAGCCAAGGGGAAAGAATAGAAAATAGCATTTTGCACATATTTTAGTTATTACGAGTACACGATTATGCCCTTTAAACTAACCAATGCACTTATTACATTTCAATATTTAATTAATAATATTTTGAAGCAATACTTGGACATAACTTACATTTGCTACTTAAACGACATTCTGGTCTACTTCAAAACGAAGAAGCAGCACGTGAAGAACGTGACCGCTATCCTTGAGAAGTTGGAGGCAGCATATATGCTTCTTAAACTAAAGAAATGCTATTTCCATGTGAATAAGGTCGTGTTTCTTAGCTATGTGGTTACCACCACTAAATTAGCTATAAATCTTAAAAAAATTAAAGTAATTGTTAAATAAATCAAACTCATAAATATTAAAAAAGTATAATTATTTCTTAAATTTATTAACTTTTATAAGCGATTTATTAAAGGTTACTTGGAAATCGCTGGGCTACTTACGAAGTTAACTTATAAGAATAAGGAATTTTATTAAACGAAAAAAACTAATTAAGCTTTTAAAGCCTTCAAAAACGCTTTTACTAGAAAACTAGTGCTTACTGCCTTTACACTTAACAAAGAAATACGAATGAAAACGAATTCTTTGAACTACGCTATTGAAGCCATACTCAGCCAGCCCAGCGAGGACAGAAAATAGCAACTAGTTGCATACTACTCGCAAAAACTATTACTAGCAAAACTTAATTATAATATATATAATAAGAAGTTACTAGCAATTGTAAATACAATACATAAGTAAAGGGTTTATTTTAAGAGCACCGCCCACGAGATATAAATTTTAATAAATTATAAAAATTTTATTTACTTTACTATTACTAAGAAACTAAATTAATAATAAGTTTAATAATATAAAATACTCTTTATAATTAAACTTTAAATTTCTTATGTTAAGAAAACGAAAAACGCTAAGGCTAACGCCCTCAACCAAAAACCAAAGTATCTTAAGAACAAAACACACAAATTGCACATTGTACTTAAGCAAAATAGCGACTTGTTGGTGGTTAACCACAAGCAGCTAGCGGCGACTAGCCAACTAGTATTTAAGAAAATCTAAAAAAGATACGCCAACGACTTAGTCGTAGCTAAACAAAAAAGACAACTAGGCAAAGGATTCTTCTTCTTCCTAGGCAAAACTTTTCTATATTAAGAACAAATCTACGTTCTTATTAGAGACAAAGCTAGCCTTATTAAACAACAATATAAAGTACTTGCTTATAAACATCAAAAGATAATTAAAACGCTATTAAGGCTTTCTTAGGAATACTACTTTCTAGGTATAAGAAAGGTAATTAAGAACATGATATTATTATACAATACATGCATTTGAAATAAGGTAAACTACTATGCTTTATATAAGCTTATGAAATTGCTAGTAATATCGCTACGCTTATGAAAGTTAATTGCATTAGACTTCGTAATTAAGCTACTGCTTTCAACAAACCCAGTCATAAGAATTAAATACAACTCAATTTGTGTAGTTATAAATAAGTTCACAAAGTACGCGTATATAATACTAATATTAAAAACTTAAAGCGCGCCTTAAATGGCGCAAGTATTTCTTAGGATAATCTTTGTAAACCACGAAATACTAAATAAGATTATCTTAAATAAAAATAAGCTTTTTACCTTAAAGTTTTGAAAAACTTTAGTAGTACTTTTTAAAATAAAACAAAAAATATTAATAGTTTTTTACTCATAGATAAATGCACAAACAAAACAAATTAACTAAATAATAAAAACATATCTTTACTACTACGTTAACTATAAATAAAACAACTAAGTGCAACTACTTTTACTTGCTTAGTTTGCATACAATAATGCAAATTAGGAAACTATTAAAGTATCGCCGTTTTACGCGAACTACAAGTATAACCCAACGGCATACAATACACCAATTACGAGTCAAGGAACCACGCAAAAAGCTATGCTTTAAGGAGATAAACTAAAGCAGTTGCATAAGAAACTATCCAATAATATTTTATTTATTGCACGCAAATTAACCATTTACTATAATTAAAAGCGTAGCATAAAACCAACGCTAAAAAAGGGGGATAAGATTTACCTACTTAAAAAGAATATTACAACTAAATAACCAAGTTACAAACTAAATCATAAGAAGCTAAGACTATTTAAAATTGCAAAAGTTAAAGAACTAATTAATTTTCAATTAGCACTTTTAAAAACTATAAATATTTATTTAGTATTTCATATATTTCTTCTTAAATTAGTATTGCTAAGAGCACCGGCTGCTCTTGTTATAAAAATTTAATTAATTAACTTAAACGCTAAATACAAAGTAAAGATTATTTTTAATTATTAGTACTTTTGCAATATCACTAAATACTTAATTAAATAAAAAGAGTACTTACAATTAAAAAACACTTAGAAATCTAAATTTAACTTCCATTGCCTT
Source organism: Cadophora sp. M221 (assembly GCA_017366145.1). Lineage (NCBI taxonomy): Eukaryota > Fungi > Ascomycota > Leotiomycetes > Helotiales > Ploettnerulaceae > Cadophora > Cadophora sp. M221. The sequence goes on from JAFJYG010000690.1 coordinate 7,947, forward strand.
GGGATACTTTAACGCTTTTATTAGCGAAACCCAGGCCTTTTCAAAAGAAATCAAGTAGGCCAACAAAAGCCCCGGGATTAACGTCCGGGGACTCGAGAAAAGTCGACGCTTGCTTGAGGCTCGCGGCGCTAGCCTCGAGCCGGGTAAGCTCCGCCTTCTCCTCCCTCTCACAAGCATCAAGCTCCTCTAAAGTCAATAAACTTAACTTAATTATTCGCGCTTCTTTTTTATTTAAAAGCTTTTTCATTTTATTTAAACAAATAATTTTTATTATTGCCTTATCCTTTTCATCTTGCAACTTCTAATGCTAGCATTTCAGCGCAGCTTAATTACTCACCAAGGGAAGCTTCTTTGTAAAATTACAATTCGTCTTATAATAACAAACGCACTCGAAGCAGCGAGACAACTTGAGGCCGGCCACTACGCAGCGCTTTTGGATTCAAACATAAAAACCACAAGAAAACATCTTTTTATTAGTTTTATTAATTTTAATAGCAAAAACAATAACTTTAAGTTTCTTTTTATTGCTATTAAGAGTTATAATAAAAAAAAAAACAATCATAAACTCACAATAACATTTCTTTTATTATACTTAAGCATAAAAACCACGCTAAGCAAAAAAAAAAATAGTATTACAAACCTACTTGGTAAGAAGTATCACGTGCGTTCTAGCCCTAAGGCTTGGCAACTCTACTGCATAAAAAAGCCAAGACATGAATTAAATCACGTGATAAATCACGACAGCTTGTAGTAATTCATAGTAATTCAAATCCTAAGAAATTACAATAATCCAAGGGAATTTATAGCATAAAGGATTTTATATAAAACTAGTACGTTTGCTATTAAATAAAAGCTTTATGCTCAACTTAAAATAGTATCTTTACTCATACTTAGTCACTATTTTCAATCATACGTGATACATCTACTTCTTAATTATTCAAGATTAAACCCGCACACCCAGTGTTTGCATTGAGTAAACATTGCGACCGTGACAAGGCCTTAAAACAATTCGCAAACGACTGAATAAACCGAATTGGAAGAGGCATAAGTATATGGCTGCCAACATATGAAATTTTGGCGCACAGTATAAGAATCAACTTAATGAACATAGAGAAGTTCGATGAGATTAAGGCTAAGCTTTTGCACGATAATAGATCGCTTATACCTAATGCGAACATCAAATACATTGAATGGCTATTAAGAGCAGCGAGTATAAAGTTAGCTTTGATTATTATCATTGAGTTTATCAATTTGGAAGACGCAAATAAGATCATTGATGAAGGTCTTATTTGGCAAGGCGAGGCTTTTCAATGTGAGAGATACGACAAATAGTATCGATTGAAGCAATACTATAAGTGTTAAAAATACGGCCGCATAGGAACCCAGTGCAAAGCGAGCATAGTATGTGGCTACTATGCAGAGCCGCACAGCTTGAAAAATTGCCTCACCAAGGTCGATAAGTCTGCTGTAAGGAAATATACTGTGTGCAAGAGAGCACACGACTTGTGGAATAATTGATGTTTTGTTTGGAAGATCAAGTTGAGCAAAGTGAAAGCCGCATACGATGCCTGACAATTATACCATTTTGTTCTATTAACGAAGGAGAGGCCATTAACGAAACGCACTATTATTAAAGCTACGCTAGCGGAAGCGGTAGCAATGATGAATGGAACCTAGAGAGGCAGGCCAAGTGCTACTACGGTAAGGCCATTATCGCTAACGCCAACACTACCACTAGGCAGACAGAACTTTAGGAGCAAGTCCTCAACGAAAGGAAGAGCCCTAAAGAGGGTTCACTTGGGAAACGGGCTCGATAGCATGCAAGATGAGAACGAGGACACAATTATGGTCGAGGATAGCTAGAGACCGCGAAGGCTACACGTGCCTTTAAGACGAGCACTAGAGTTAATCACAATGAACTTACTACTTAGTTCTCAATGGAGTACAAATGAATAATGAACTATAGTGAAGAAGGCATAAAGATTTTATAGTACAACGTTATGAAATCAAGAGACGTAGTTATGGCAATACTGCTACCCGACCTAAGGATTCAAGAGTACGATATTTTAGCGCTTCAGGAACTATGAAGAAACCCCTTCATCTCGACGACTCACAATCTAATTACACACTTCTTTTATCTTTGCTTTCCTAACGATAATAGAGAAGTACTTGCGAGAATTTGCTTCTTTGTTAATAAGAGAATAAAGTTAAACAAATGAAGATTTACAAAACACACACGAGACTTGTGTACACTAGAAATTATTACAAATACCCCACTTACAAAAGTAGCAATAAAGTTTTATATATATAACGTATATAACCCCCTGAGATCGTTAGACCACAGGATGAGTTGCTTACCACACCTTAGAACAATACTCTTTGCCAATTAGAAAGAAGAACAAATCATCTTGAGTGATTTTAACTTACACTACGAAATTTGGGGCGGCCTAATGATACGAGAAAGAGATTTAGAATTAGACGACTTGATTGATCTCGTCGAGGATTTTCAACTTGGCAGTCTTCTGCCAATTGGAACAATTACATACGACGATAAGAATGCACAAAGTTGCATAGACCTTTGTTACGGTACGCAAGACCTTGTAAATAGAGTCATCACTTGCAGCGTAGACCCTAGCATGGATCACAACTCGGACCACCTTTTTATTATAATAAGGCTAGATCTTAGAATTGTGCAACGGCCAAAGGTGAATACACACGATTGGTTTAGCATAAACAAGAAAGAATTTCAAATATATCTTGCACGTGAATTACTACCTCTTTGATGCCTCAAGACAAAGACCGCATTGGATAGATATGTAAGTGAGGTGGTAACTGCTACACAGGCAGCCATTAGCCATTCTACGCCATTGAAAAGATGGTCCCCAAGAGCAAGGGCCGGCTGGACCACCGAATGTAAGGAGATACAACTTGAGACGCGAAGGCTTAAGCGCCAGAATGGCCGAGTACAGACGGAGGAGAGCTGGGAGGCATACCGCACAGTTCGAAACCAGAAGGGAAGGATAATTCACAAAGCCTTACTTCAAGGACACCGGGAGCAGGTCGAAAGAGCCATGAAGAGTCCGGAGAGCATGTGGAAGCTAGCAAAGTGGGCAAGAAATCGGGAGGTAGTGACGGCCACAACGACTTTGGCGCTAAAGGACCTCATAATAAACACCAAGTATATAGAAGTGCAAGATAAAGCACGCCTTTTTAAAAACACGTTCGTTTCAACTTTACTAGAACCAGACCTTTAAGATATAAACGAAGCTGAATACTAAAACCAAATTCCTTTCTTAGACATCACGAAGAAGAAAGTTTATTAAACCATTATCCTAACACTTCAAATGAAAGCGGCAGAACCTAATGGCATTATAAATCAAGTTCTTCACGTTGCTGCTATCTAAATAGCTCCTCATCTGACGAAAATATTCAATTGGAGCTTACGTCTTGAATACTGCCCAGCGCACTTTCAACAGTCAACGATTATAATTCTCAAAAAACCTGGCAAGAATAACTACACCGTACCCAAAGCGTACCAACCGATAGCCCTGCTCAATACCATAGAGAAAATTATGAACACAATAATCGCAAGAAGAATTAGCTACGTGATAAAGATGCACCAACTATTACCGAGCACTTACATTGGGGGACGCAAGGGGAAATCCACTAACTATGCACTACTCGTCATCATTAAAAAGATATATAAAGCTTGGAACTCACCAAATCCGCAGGTGGCAAATCTTCTCCTACTTGACTCTCTGAAGCATTTGATAATATTTCACATGTACGATTACTACATAATCTCCGAAAACACCAAATAAATAAGAAAACAGTTAAGTGGATAGCTAGCTTCCTAAAAGACCAGAGCACAATTATTAGCTTTAACACATTTAAATTAAAAGCGTATAAAACGATCACAGGCATTTCCCAAGAATTGCCGCTATTACTCATTTTGTATTTATTTTACAACGCCGACTTAGTAGAAATTTGCAATTAGGAGCTTAATACTGTAGCCTCAGGATACGTTGATGATGTTGCCATTCTGCGATGAGGTAGCTTAATCGAAGAGACTTGCAACGGGCTAACAGAAACTATGCAAAAAGCTAACGCCTGAGCAAAGAGACATGCATTAGTATTCGCACTAAGCAAGTTCCAGTTAACCTATTACACGAGAAGGCGCCAGTTGGAGCTTGACCGCTAAGTACAAGTAGATTAGACGGTAGTTCGCCCATTTGTAAGCAGTAAATATCTTGGGGTCACACTCGACACGGCGCTGAATTGGAAGCATTATATTTAGAACATAATAACGAAAATCTCGAAGTCCATTGGTGCTTTAATAAGCCTGGCGGGCTCGATATGAGGAGCAAGCGTTACAAAGCTCAGAAGGATCTACCAAGTGGTTATCATCCCTCAAATGATGTATGGCTGTTTGGTATGGTTGATTGCTTATGAACGTGGGGAAGGCTACACAAAACAAACCATCGACTCCCTAAAAAGACTTCAAGCGAAAGCGGCCAGAATCATTGGAGGCGCATACAAAGCAACATCAGGCCCGGCCCTGGATATAGAGCTCTACCTCCTCCCTATAGAGCAACAGATTTGAAAAGCAAGCTCCGAGACGGTTAGTAGAATCCTCTTAATAGAAAAGATGCCGGCCTTAGCAAGATTTCAACTTCTCAGGACTACGAGAAGCCGAGGAAGATAAACACTATACGTGAGCCCTTTAGCATATACCTATAGACGTCTTCATTAGCATCGAGGCGAGACGATCGAAGAACAAGAAGTTATCCCACCTTACCTTGCACCACTATGGTGGCAGGGACCGAACTTGAGGATCGCATCGAGCCCAGAAATAGCCAGGACTTAGCACAAAGAGTTTCTCAAGCGCCCTTCGAACAGCATCTTTGTTTATACCGATGGTAGTGGCATTGACAACCACATAGGGGCTGTAGCCGTATCGCCCTTAACTTGATGCATAAAAATGGCGCACATGGGGAATAGTGAAACCTTGATGGTATACGTAGCTGAGTTACAAGGCATCAACTTGGCTTTTCAAATTGCAGACGATGATGCAGAGAAAAGAAATAAGAGAGACAGGGTGGTCATTTTTACGGACAATTAAGCGGCCATTAGGACATTCCAGGCTTCAACCAGCAGGTCAGGTGCGTACATTATTGCGGAGGCCATACTACTAATAGATAAACTACAAAGAGTCCGAAAGACGCCAATTGAGATAAGATGGGTCCCAGCCCACACGGGCATTTGGGGAAATGAAGCAGCAGATAGGGCAGCTAAAACGGCAGCTAAACAATACATAGGAGCTAGCCTAGGAATCCCAAATGTTACGCAACTAAAGACATACTATTTACAAACAACCTTAAAGACTTAAATAAAGAGGCAAATAAAAGCTGAATGAAGAAACAACTAGGAAATAGAGACGCGAGAACGAACTACATTTAAATATACTTTATGTTCAATACACAAAGTCTTGCGAATACACTACGGCTTAAAGAAGTGGTAAAGCGCTATACTTATCTAGATGCGCACAGAGAAAATTAGGATAAGGGACTTTTTGTGGAAAAGGAAGGTACTAGGGCTTAATGACTCGGGATGTGACTATGGCGAAGGACGACAAACTGTGGGCCACGTTCTAATAAGGTGCCGAAAATATCTTAACTTACAACGAAGGGAATTTGGCAGGGGAGAACGAATAGACTTAAGGGCAATCTTGAACAAGCTAAAATTAGTCACAAAAGCAATACGATTTATAAAACAAACGCATCTCCTTGGGCAATTTCGGAGTTGCTGTACAGCGCGCAGAGACGAAGTGGAACACTAGAGGGAGGCTAAAGGTACAAGGACACTAGGTGGCTATCAAAAGCGATAGCCAAGAAGCCTAATATACTCTTAAAGAATAAGCAAAGCACTCCTTTAACGCCTATGTAAATAGTCGTAGATAGGAGCCAGACTATTTAGTGGAGGAGGTTGCTAGTTACGTTATTGTAATAAAGTGAAGTTGCGACTACCGAATATGGTCAGGCGCACTTCGGCAACTGCGCCGAAGCTGGATCATTCCGGCATAGCAGTCCTGCGGACTGCTGGATCCGTGTATGACATAATCAATCAATCAATTATACTGTACTCCTCATACACTAGCTGACATTCAGAGCAATGAGTCTGCTACACACTCCGCTGGGTTCTGCACGCGAGATTCGACTCCTACGGCTCCACTCTCGATCCTCTTCTTCAGAACAGTCCTCTGCTTCAAATGGGCAAGACGTACCAATCTATTGCGACCTATATCACGTCCCCCTTCTCGATGCAAAGAAACAGGGATACGAGGCGCTATCGTACACTTGGGGTTCCCCGGACGATGCGCCATACATCTGGGTGAACGAGACAAAAGTGTCCGTGACGAAGAACCTCCACGATGCACTACGGCATATCCGCCAGGATACAAACGAAGTAGTGTTATGGGTAGACGCCCTTTGTATCAACCAAGTGGACGATACCGAGAAGAATGAACAAGTCAAGATGATGGTGGATATCTACGTCTCTGCCATCAGTACGAAGGTATGGCTCGGCCTAGCAGACGAGAGTAGCAGAGAGACCATGGCCCAGCTTTCGAAAATTGGAGGTACTGTCATTGACCGCGGAGCCTATGTTCATTTCTGCAGCTTGACAACTCTGTCGATCGCAGACCCTACCGGTGCCGGATATGCTGAAGGGCAAGCCAGGAGTCTTGTCGAAGATATGCTCAACAATTCTCTCGTACAGCTTGAGGATACTGTTGATCTCCTTACAAGGTATTGCAAGCTCTTATCGCGCCCATATTGGACGCGTGTCTGGATCCTACAGGAGATCGTCGTGTCTCAACACGTCGAACTATACTGTGGCAAGGAGAGGATCAAATTCGACGTTCTGCATGCTGCTATGATGTACATCAATTATATGCAGGTCTATCTCATTATTAACCTTGAGGGGCAGCTTATGGACCCGGATTTCGATAGACCATTTGCTCCCAACTGGGAATTGGAGGCAAAATTCAAAGCCATCACTGCGAATGCGGCTGAGATACCGCAAGCAGCAGTTTTAGTTCCAAGTATACGACTGCGATATCACGAGACTTCTCGGGGACATGGCGCTGTCAGATTCAACCTCATCCAACTTCTTGCCAGGACTCACGTTGGTAGAGAGGCGACGGACCCTCGAGACAGAGTTTGGGCACTTCTTGGGATGGCAGTGGACGCTGGAAATCTCGGCATCACTGCAAACTACGCAGCTACAAATTCGTGTACTGACGTCTTCTGCAACGCCAGCCGCGCTATGGTCGCTTCTGGTCACGTTGATGTCCTCGCCTTCTCTCAATGGACCAAGAATGACCCAAAGATGCCGTCGTGGGCGCCTGATTGGCGAGAGATGGTACGGGAGCCCTTTGGACGACACCCTTGGGATACGCCATATTCCGCAGCAGTATCTGCAACATTCTCGAACCATGCCGGTCAGCCTCTTGAAGTCTCGCAATTGCGGATCCATGGTTTATTAGTCGACTCTATCGAATCCCTGAAACCCCAATGCAACAAAGGCGAGAAGCTTCGTTTGCACGGAAACCCTCTTGAAGCCTGCACATATCTCTTAGACGTCATGAACCTCTGCAAGATTTCTGACGACAAGTTGAAAGAGTCCGGCGAAGAGATTTATGCGGACCCTTCCATGCGAGAAAGAGCCTTCGAACGTGTACCGGTAGCTGATCTATATTCAGAAGGCTTCGTGCGTTGCGCCACCATCGAAGAGTGTCACCTCGGCCACGCAGGAGTCATCTCGAATTTCGACCGATATCAAAAGCGAGACCCAACTATTGCAGGTTCAGTAACAGATAAGCTCAAAAGCTATTATATCATGATGGGCAAGCAAGTTGAGCGCAGACCGTTTGTGACTATGAAGGGGTTCGTTGGACTTGCGCCTAAACATGCCGAGAAAGGGGATGTCATTGTGATCTTTCCTGGGGCGAAGTTCCCATATGTGCTGAGGAGATGTACAGATGGAATGTTTGTGTTGATCGGAGAAGCTTTTGTTCATGGCCTTATGTATGGCGAGTGGGCGATGAACGACAGCAAGATAGAGGAGTTTATCTTGAAGTAGAATTGACTAAGACCCTACCAGTTGAATTGAGACGACCCAACTGGTAGGGTCTTAGTCAATTCGACGACGTGTTGCGAAATCTTAACTACTTGCCCATCATCCACGAAACGAGCATCCTCCCAACAACAAGCCACCCAATAATCGAATTCAGATAATTAAAGTATATCCAGCCTCAACTATGGAATGCGTTGATCCATTTTTCCAGTTCGACGACGAGACTCGTCCTGACGCTTCAACTCGAAGAAATCGAAGCTCAGCGTGAGCTTCAATCTGGCAAGTGGCTTGACGAAAATGCTCCGGACTATGTGTTGGAATTTGATGACTTTGAGGCTGAGTTGAGGAAGGCTATGCTCATGATCGAGGACCTGAAGTTCGCTCACAGCATTGAAAAGGCTGTTGCTTCTGACGCTGTGGCCATTGCAGAATTGGAAATCGAGGAACTCAGTTAGTTCAGGACAGAGACCTCGCTCTGCGCTCAAAGGCACATGTGAGTTTGCCGTCCCAGCATATCACCACTATACCAGAGATGTCTCGCCTTGGAGCGGAGTCGATTGAATGGGACCATGTTCTACAAGCTACAGAAGCTTCGACTTTCAGCAGTCAGTCCGGTAGCATCACCACCGGGCCGTCGACCTTTTACACTCTCCTAGAGCGCTCGTCCCAGCTTAACGTGGAATGCAGTGTCTGTGGAGAAGCCTCTCACCCACACGCCACTGTGCGTTTGGCTTGCACCGATGTCTATTGTAAGCCGTTTCTTCTAAGTCCACTTTCATGCGTGTTACCAAGGACGAAAGCCTTTTTCCTCCAAAGTGTCACCGTCAGGCGATTGATATCTCGCTCATCGATGCAAGCTTCTCAGTCGAAGAGTTGGATGCCTATCGAAGTGCTGAATCGGAGTTTACCAGCAGGGATAGAGGTTACTGCGCTAGCCCAGAGTGCGCCATGTTCATTTCCCTACCGCGTCGGTAAAGCACTAGCGTATGATGGAGCATGCCCATCAGATGAAGCGCGGCAGAGCGTTCTAAACTTAGCGAATGAGCAAGGTTGGAAGCCTTGTTTTGTCTATGCTCGATCGCGCATCTCTCTTACATAACATGGCGTGGTTTAACTAGATACAAGATCGTTACGAAGTAGCAAAAGTCGAAAGTCAAGAATCTCTTACTCTTCGTAAGGACAATCTACCTAATTATGACAAGAGGATTCCTGCAAGTATGGGTATGCTTGCTCTTGTGCTTGACAGCCAGGCCAAGTACGCGGACGCCGAGGCCATGAACCGCCAGACGCTCGCGATCTCAGAAGGGGTGCTCGGCAAGACGCACCCGGACACGCTCATGAGTGTTTACTGTCTTGCTCATATTCTTCAGAACAGATGCGAGTATGATGAGGCATCAATACTTTATCAAAGAGCTTGTACTGGCTTTGAGTTGTCATTAAGTCTTGAACATCCAATTACAAAAGCTTATTTGGAATATTACTCTGATATGCTTCAGATCTTAAACAAACAAAATAACTAAAGAGTACTTAGTAGTGCAGGCGTTAGCGGCTTTTACATGCATTTGAATCCTTCTCCTCTAATATATTTCTACAACTTTGATAAAGACGGGCTTGAGGAAGGTGACGTTTATCTACTACGCTCATGATATTCTAGAATGTTCAAGTTCATTCTGTCGTCGTTGTAATGCAGTAGATTAACAGCAGCAGTTTCTCGTCACATGATGCCTCGCTTAGGCCGCCTCCTTTTAGGTGGGGCTCCAAATCTTCAAGAGAGTGCCGAGAGGAAGCCGATTTTGTAAGCGATTGTAGAAACATAGAGGAGGCGGAATCGTTTATTCAATTATTTATTTAATTGTTCATTAAATCGATGGCCTGATTGGCGTGGTGTCGAGAAACGCGGCCCTACGCGTAGCGCTCTTCGTCTCTGACATATCGGGTCTTGGTGTGGATACCGCGAGTAATGTAATTAAAGTTGACGATACATCTCAACCATTGAGCCAACGCACTTGTACGCCCAGCCAAAGAGCCCGGCAAAGTTAGAAGCAACTTGAGAGCATAAGTACGATAATAGCAAAGACCTCAAAATGCACTTCACGAACAACAAATGGGGCACAAGCAAAGGGCAGGAACGTCGATTTGGCGATAGCCAACGCGATGAAATGGCAAAAGGTGCTAAAGGTAATAAAAATAACGCGTAAGGAGATTAAAAAGTTAATGCAAATTGCTGCGTAGTAATAAAAAACCATTAAAAACCTAAAAAAACATTTGAAAAAAACCCAGTAAAAAGTGCAAAATATTAAGACTTAAATAAATAAATTAAACTACTAACTAAATAAAATTAAAAATAATTAAGCAATTACTACTAACTTATGAGGATCTTATGCGAATATTGCACAAACACCACTAACAAGTCAACCAAGTAATATACGCACTCTTTCTTTAATAAACATAATATTATTTTTCTTTAGTGGTACTTTATTTTGCACAATTAATACCTTTAGAATTAAAAACATAAAAAGAAATAAAACAATAGTAAGAACAATTAGGGCTATGCTAAAGCAAGTAATTTGTGCAATAAAAGACTAAGAGAATTAGCGATACCGCGCTATGATTATGAACCTAAAGAAGAAGAACTAATTAAGATCGCTTGTTAAGATAAAGCGAAGCATTAGCTGGTAAAGCAAGTAGTAAAGGTAAATATTAACCAAAGAGCACAAGTGCTTTGTAATAATTTTTACTTAATTAAAGTGAATAGTGTAAGGTGCACAGCAATTTTAAACGAAAATAATGAAATTTAAGCAAAAGCTATAAAAAAATTTGAACAAGAAAACAAAGCAATTGTTGCTAAGATTGCGTAGCTAAGCAAAAAAGAAGCCCCTAAAGCTTATGATTTAATGATCGTGTACTTGATTAAGGCAGCTAATGCGCGAAGGCTTCTTGCAAAAGGCTTCTTTCATATGAGAAAGAAGTTTAAGTACATTAGAGTATTTAAATGCTAATTGCGCTTAAATTAATATTATAAATACTAGGAGGTTGGCCATAAAGCGTTTTAGTGCAATAAGGCTTAAGTTTGCGAGAGACACGCTAAGAAAGGCCTTCATTACAGCAAATGTAGCGAATTTATAATAAAGTGCGTCTTGTGCGAAGGCTCTTACGAGTTGTTTAGCAAGAATTGCAAAAAGTTTTACCTTTTTTAATATAAATAAAACCTTTCAAATAATCCAACTTAATGTAAGGAAACAAGGCGCAATATACGACAGCTTAATGAACAACAAAGAAATTCAAAAGGCAATGATGTTAGCTATTTAAGAACCACACGTACAAAAACTCCAAGGTCGACTTTTAATAACTCTTATAGTGCATCATAAATGAACTAAAATAGTTTCTTTAATATGAAGAGAAGAAAAATGAGTAATTTAAAGCATACTTTAAGTGAATAAGAATATTAAGGTAAAATAAGTATTAATAAAATCCCTAAATATAATAGTAATAATTGTACGGCTTTTAAGCCAGTTAGTCTTAATAGTATTAATTTACGTATTAGGAGAAGATGCTCAAGCGTTGCGAGACACGTGCACTAACCTACGCAAGGCTATTGCGAACGTAAGGCAAGACGCAAATACAATTATAAAAGTAGTAATTGCTAGAGACTTTAATTAATACAATTAATTATAAAGAAAATATAAGGTATTTATGAAAAGGCAAGGTGAAGCAAATTTAATTATTAACTTAATAAACAAACTCACACTCAATAGTCTTCTTTAACAAAGCATAAAAACGTGGCACGATGAAAGCTACGCTACGATTATTAACTTAGTCTTAGCTACTAAGAAACTCACAGCCTTAATAATTAAATGCGCGATACATAGTACAAAACACGAATTTAATTATTGCGCGATTAAAACAGTTTTTAATGTCTTGGTTTTAGCGCCAAGATTATAAGAGCAATTATTGCTTAAAAACACATCGTGATAAGAAATAAACGCTAAAATTATAAAAGCACTAAACACCACTTCATTTGAAGGCATAATATAATAATAAACAAATAAACTAATGTTAGTAGTCTTAGAGTTAGTTTACGCTTTAACACTAAAGGCGAGTTTGTCGTCGTATGCAAAGCAATGATAAACGGCCAACTTCACACAATTGCGCTATATATACACATACTAAAGAAACAAGGCCCGGATCAAATAACAAGCGAAATAAACTATTGCAAACCTAAAAGACACGGCAAAAGAAGCTTTTAAGTAGTATTATAACGCTATTTGATAACAAAAGAAAAAGCACTAAAACGAGTTTTTAGCGAATAATAATAATATTTGAAAAGCTACTAAGTACTTAAAGATTAGAGATAATATAGCGTTTAGGAAAATGCCGCAGTTTGTTAAAGCAAATGAAATAATCACAACTAATTACAAAAAACAAGCGAAGAAATTGCTAACTAAGTTTTTTCCTCTTTTATTAAGCAGTATTAACAACAAAAGATTCAAATTATAAAAAGCTCTCGTAGTAATACCGGCTTTTATTATGAAAGAAGTGAAACGATAATTATTTACTGCAAAATTATAAAAAGCACTAAGGAAGAATAGCTTGCTTGTAGTAATTTGAAAGCAAATCTAGCCAGTCGTAAGGCACCGCGTTTTGGCGCTATTTTAAGTATTTTTAAAAGAAAAAACATTGCTCAGTCAATAGCGATACACTAAGATCATATCACTTAAAAAGCTTAGTAAACAAAACTATATAATTGCAAAGGCTTGGAGACTAATCTCACTTTTAGCGACTCTTGAGAAAGTGCTTAAGTTAGTGGTTGCAAAGAGAATCTCTTACGCAATCGAGACGTACGATCTTCTTTCGATTAATTATTTTAAAGCGCGTAAGCAATGATTAGCAAAATAAGTACTTATATTCTTATAAGAGTAGATTTATATCGCTTGGCGAGGTTAAAAGATTGTAAGCTTAATTAGCTTTAATATTAAGGGCGCTTATAACGAAGTTTACAAAGAAAAGTTACTTCAAAGAATAAAAGCGAAAAGTATATCAAAAGAGCTTTTTTAATGAATAGAAGTATTTTGCTTAAAACGCATAGCAACGATTCAAATCAATGAATAGTTTGTAAAGGCCCGAAGCTTGCTATAAGCGGGCCTTTCCCAAGGCTTGCCTTTGTTTTTAATCTTATTTCTCTTTTTTAATGCCAACCTTGTATAACAACTATTAATACAGTATCAATAAGAAAGCATTAAGCGTTTGTTAATATATCAAATACGCAAGTGCAATAAAATAGTTAGTTAAAAGTATAATATGATTGTAAAGTCTAGCTCTTTTAAGAAGTGCTGGAGGTGGTTTATATATACATATATACCTCTTCAAAGAAGATTCAAAATAGGTTCGTATTGCCTTAGGCTTACTTTTAAAGAACCTTGGCACAAGTAGTTTCTTGCGTACTAACACTGGTAATACTTTCTTTAAAAAAACATGCTTTTTTAATAGTTGTAAAAAGTACGCAAGAAAAGAAGTAATATTAGTATAAGTAAAAAACGTAATATACTAAGGAAAAAGCTATTAAATAAAAGAACATAAAAAAACGTTAAAGTAATAAAAAACCAAATAATTGCAAAACCCTTAACTACTTAAGTAAATAAGAAAAGTCTAGTTTAGTTTCGTAAGTGGTTCGAAGGTACGAGGAAAACGATATTCCAAGACCATTAGTAAACAATAGTAACTAAGCGAGCTGGCCTGCAAATCCCGTCAAATCGAGAATCGCTTACTCAAAGTATTTACTATTATTAAACTACTTATATATAACCAAAGATCTTCTTAGAAAATTGTTTTTTTTAGTAACCTTTTCTTTTTAATATTATAAGTATATTAAATTCACCTTATTAAGATCTTACTAATAGCCTTGCAAAATAATAATCATAATAATAGCAATTAAAAGTACAAAAATTAACTTAGAGCTATTTTAATGTAGTAATAATAAGCTAACGATTAAATAGTACTCATTTTAACTTCTTTTGGCGCTTTTAAGGCTGCGCACTAAGTGTACTGCGTGCGGTGTGTTTAGGCTTTGAGTGCCAACTTATTTCACGAGTATGACTTTAATAATCTTAATTTAAAGAAATACAACTATTACGCTATGCAAAAGAAGTCGTGCTTTCTTATAAAAAAAACTAATATTTTCTTAACTTTCACTTTCTTTATATTTTAGTTACAACACTAAACTAAGTTCGTACATATATCGTAGCTAATTCGTATGTAGTTGCTTTAATTCGTTGGCTTGAAGTTTACTGCTTTGAATACTATTATTTGTGCTATTCTTAACGAAGATAAAAACATTATTAAGCTTATTACTATTTCTATTATCGTAAAAAAAATAACTATGGTTTTATTAGTTGCTTTAGCAAAAGCACTAAAGACTAAAGATGCACTAGCTTTGGCTTTGCTAAAAGAGACTTAGGCCTTGCGAGGTGAAATTCATTAATTGGCGAAAAGTCAAGTAGTAAGTACTCTTTTAATTCGTATTAAAAACTTCATTGTAATTAATTTAACTTTATAAAAACTAATTCTTAAGACTAGCAAAATTACGACAATTATTAGTCGTTTGAATCATCGTGATAGTACCAAGCGTAAGGCTTTCGCTAATAGTGCTAATAATGGTCTTGCCTTTGTAGCAAAAAGACGCCACTATAGCGCGAGAAAAGATAAAAAAGGTACTAAGCCTAGCTCACCAAACAAAAAGCCTACTTTTAATAATTCATATAATTTTTCTTGAGGAAATACAATAATACTTTAAATTAAAAGATAGTTTTTAAGAAAATTTAATTGCTTTTTTATTTTTTTGCTTTTTAAATAAACATAAAAAAAAGCAGTAAAATAAGTATAAAACAATAAGTATAAAAACATAAAAAAAGAACTCAAAAGCTTAATACTCTTTCGTTACTAGTTTAAACTGTTCACAATAGGCTACTAAACTTAACTCTTTATTTTAATCGTTAAGCAATTTGTGTCAATTAGCTGTTGAACAATCTTATTTAGGTTACTTTTTGTTATAGTGTTCGCCGAGTTCTAATTCCTATTAATTTATCGCATCTTCGTAAGCTCTTATTGTTCGTATAATTAGCAAATTAACATTATATCAATTATCAAACGTTTTTTCCTTAGTAGTGCCAAGCTTAATAATGCATTCGTACAACGAAAGCAAGTTTGTATAAACAACAATTAGTAGCTAAGAAATGCCCAGCTTATTAATAACTTGATTAACGATTATTGCTATAAAAATCAATATATCTACGCCAACTACTATAATGTATAATTCCAAAGCGAGTACGACTCTAATAACTCTCTTGCATTTTGTTAAGCTAATATGAACAATGTTATTGTAAAGGTTAAATTTCATACCCTTCGATTCGCCTTTAAGTTCTCTTTAAATTTTCTTTGTTTTAGTTTTAATAATAATTACAAAACCAATTTAAAAACTTAAGTCTTTATTATTAGCAAAAAATCCGTTTACAAAAACGTAAACCTTAGTATTACAAAGATTAATTAAAGTATATTATAATCCCCTTTGAGAGTTGTTCATTTGTTATTAAATGCGTGGATTAGGAGCCTTGATTTCTTTCGCCGTAAAGTCTTAATTTTAAGCTGCCACGGAAAAATTAAATGCGACTTTTAACTAATAAATAATCGCAATATAGGCTTCACAAGCGCGTTGTTTCATGTAAGTCTTTTTATAGTTGTTTTTAGTAATGTTAATTAGCCTTAAGCGCGTTTTTTATTTCTTTTGCGACATGTATAAGTCATTTTTGTTCTTAGTAATAATACACTTATTAAACATAAGAAGTTTAAAGGCGTTAAGGACTTGTATTGACTTAATTAAAAATTTGGCATTAGTAATATACTACTATTTTTAGGCCAAAAAGTTATTATTCTTAAAAATCAATGTGTCATTAGTTTGCATTTTTATTATTTCAAACTTTTAGTTATTCTTAGTTATAATTAGCAAGCAAGGGTCGTAAGTAAAAGTCTTTATTTGTAGTTTCTTTACATAATGCTTATAATATGTGTTAAATTAATAGTTTCCTAACTTTAATATATTATATAGCAAAAGCACAACTATAAATATAATACCTTTAGCAAATTTATTTGCAATTTCTTTTAGTAGTTATGCAAATATGCTTCGTAAAAGTTTAGTAACTACTTATACGTAGGCTTGGGTAATATCTCAAATTGCTAACCTTAATTCGAATTCACTTTGAGGGTAATTTAAATGTATAACAATTGCGGCCAAAAGAATAAGTAACTATTAGCTTAACTTTTAAATTATTAGAAACTAAGTTAAAATTTCCTATTTTCTCTTATTATTAAAGCATTAAATTACTAGTCTTAACTTCTCGTATAAAGTTAATGTTTTCTTACTCTTGACTTTATTTATTATTTTAAACTTAAAAATTTAATGGCCTTTGATTTTAAAGTCGCTTTTATGAATTAGAACAAATACCCCTCGAGCCATGAGAGCTTTGTACTTAATTTGGCGAGACTTCTTAAAGGGTAGCCTTTTGTGGTAATTTTACTTTTAAATTGCAACTTAAAAGAAAAATCGTAATCTCGTTGCTTTTTCTTTATTAAAAAAGCTTTGGCTTTTGAAATTATATACGTTTTATTTTAATTATTAATAAAAACGTATAAAAAAGCGTTTAACTCTTTGTTAATAAAAATAAAAATACTAAGAATAAGTTTTGCAAATAAGATTTTTATAATTGATTTAAATCGAGCCTATTTTGGTGGCGATTTGAAAGCTAATTAAGGTTAGTTTTATGATAATCTCGAATTAAAAGTAAAATTAATAAAATCCTTTAAGAAGTTTTCTTTTTAATTAAAGTTATTTATTTTAAATAAACGTATTAATATTAATCGAAATGTACGTGTTTTATGGTTTATTTGAATTAAGCACAGCTCTTTTATTATACTTAGAAATTAACAAGAGCCTTTTTAGCTTTTCTTTTTCTTTTAAACCAAGACTTAATTATTAAGCCGCAAGTCATAAATATAAGTTGTTTTGGGGCCGTTTTGGGTTGCAAATGCATCGTTGATTTTACGGGCAGCGTAAATCTTACGCACTTTTCGCATAGTCTTTTTAATGGCGATAGCGCGCTGCTTAATAAACGAATTTGATGAGTTCATTTTTGTAATTTTAAGATATGCATTAAAAACTAGCAACGTTGAAATTAACTTATTAAGTTCTGTTGTATTATTTACTATTTAATGGCTATTTAAAGTCGCATATTATCTTATAAGCTTAGTTGCTTAAAAGTAATAATTTCATACGCTTAACAAAGTAAATAATAATATCTTTTTACTTTACTAATTAAATAATAAGCCTTCACGGGAACAAGTTTAAATGTACTTTCCACTAATCGCAGCGAGCTTCGAAACTTCTTAGAATTAAAATTGGTTTTGTAATCGTAAACAATAAAGTTAGGTGGCCTAATATAAGTATTTATTCACACGAACTTAAAGGTATTAAATACCTTTCAAGACATAGCCAAATTAAGAGCCTTTTGAAGAAACTTCGCTGTATTAAAACTGGTGACTTTATTAATAATATAAAAAGCATACCTCTTTTTAAATTGCGCAATATCAATATAAATTATATGATTAAAATTAATATTATTTTGCAATTTAAATCTAAAGCAATAAGAAGCATTTGCATGTAACTGATAGTGCTTGTACATTTCTTTAACTTGCTTCATAACGTCGGAATTAAATTCATAGTTAGCTTAATTTAGCAAGTGCTGTAAACGCTGCACCAAAGAGTATTTAAATCGTTTATAAAAGTATTAAATCTTCGTTTTCGTAAGGTGACATAAATTAATTATAATAATAAAGGGTTTTAATAGTCGATTGATTTTGTTTAAAAGAAGTTATAAGTGCTTCTTCTTGCGCACAATTAAGTGCTTTTTATTTTCTTAAATTAATACATTACGCAAGTTGTTGTAGTATGCATTTAGCTAGTTAAACTATTGTAAACACACTAAAAATAGTATATTTGTATTCACAATAGTAAATTCCATGAGTCTTGCAAGTGTTTTAATAATCGCAATATCAAGCGAGAATTTCAAACTGGCTTCAAATGTAATTCAACTTTGGCCTAAATAAGTAGTATTAAGCTTTACATCTTAAATTCGTTGTAAGGCCTTAAGTTAATTAAGGCCTCTTGTGTTGTGATTTAACGCGCTAGTATTAATTAGTAGGCCTTAGAAAAATCAATTGGTTTATTGCGTAGTAAAAGCGTTAAATAAGAGTAGTTTGACTATTAACGCCAAGACATAATAAGCTTTGCGTTCTTCAAGTTGCCTTAGAACTTCTTGTGTGTTGTACTTAGCGCTGCTTGTTGTAAATACAATCGTGAAATGCGCAGATTTTATGTTGCTTTTATTATTACTATTATGTATAAATTAATTGTTATTTAATAAAGTATTGTTGTTATTACTATTAAACATATCTTTGATGTGAGTTTAATTTTGATTTATTTTTAGTTTTTTTTTTTTTACGTATGCAATGTAAGCCTTAAATAATTTGTTCGTTGGCTTAATTTCTTTTGCTTTATAATTTGCAAAGTAGTAAGCTTTAGAAGTTGCTTTCTTGTTTTTAAAATAACAACTACTATAACAATTTTTCTTTTGGCATATAATGCACCTTAAATAGCTTGTCTTAGTCTTAAAGAAGTCTTTACGCTTATTGCCATAAAAGAACTTTATCTTCTTATTGAAATAATACGCATAACGTACTTGATAAGTAAGCTGGCCGTGCATGTAAGATGGCCACGCCTCACCAAAACCACTACTTTAAGAACTAATAACTTAACAACGAATTAAAATTATTATTATTAAACTAAACTAAGTTGAATTAAATCTAAGTGAACACGTACGAGTCGTGTGTTCGAGTGATTTACACATATTACACGTTTGCGGCGCGCGAATTCGTTCCTCTTCAATCCTACTCGTAGACTAACTCGCAAGCTTTGTATTTGCAATTACAAATTGATCTAAGCCCTCTTGTATTGTCAAAACACTTCTCGTAATAATATATGATCTTCGTATAGCTCTCTTCTTCTTTTGGCGTTTATTCGCGGCTCGTAGCTTCTTGTTTTTGTTCGCGAGAAGAACCACAAAGTTTATAGCCATTTAGCAACCTTTAACTAATTGTTGAATTGCACGGTTTGTAGGGCTAGAAGAATCAGCCGTACGACGTTGTACGAAGTCTTCAATTGCCTTAGCTTGTAATTTCAACTCTTGTATATTATGTGGCGTCTTTAGGACTCAAGGCGCTTATTTGATCGCGAAAGGAGAAGAAGGAGTAAGTGTTCGTAATTGAGTATTGAGCTTCGAGAGAACACGTTCAGGGTCGTACGAGACTAATCCAGTAGTTGCAAACCCGCTACGAATTGTATTTAAAGTCAAAGCTTTCATATAAGCTATAAGATAAGCTGAAAGAAAATTAAACTTATTAATATAACTAACTCCAACTTGCATAAGATCTTCAATTTGTTGTTCGTACGAACGTTTTAAACCTGCAAAGCAACTAATATTAAAAGGTTGAAGTAAATACGACGAATATAATGGCATACAAAAAGTAATAATACAATGGTTTTTACAAAACAAGTCGAATTCAAGTGTTACGTGGCTTTCGTGTTCGTTAAGAATTAAAAGCCAATATACACTCTTCGTACGATTCTTTGTATGCGAATGAAACACGTTCGTAAGCCAAGTTAGGCCTAATTAATTAATCGTTTAGTTATTATTACTAATTGCAATTGTTTAATCGAATAATAAAGAGTCGAAATATCAAAAAGAAATATGAGTTTTGCTTTTAAGTATAATCATCGAGGGAAGCAATTAACCGCTTGAATTAATACACTTAATAGTTGTAACTCATTCGCGGTTTTTAAATTGAATTGTAATAGGTCGTAAAGCTTGTTTAGAAGTCGTAATAACTTTTGCGATTGAGATTACGCTTAGTTAAAAGCTTGTTTTATTAAAGTTGTAAATATTCTCGTTTTGAATTTCATATTTTGCGATCGTATTTTATACAAGTTGAAACTAGTTTCAAATAATCGTAGGATTTTCGCAAAGAGCATGTTTATAATTGTATTTCTGGTTATATTAAGTTCGTAAAGAGTCGTGGCGTTGAACAAAGTTATATGACCACCAAACTTCAATTGTACGCGTAAAAGATGCGTTTATATCGATTCGTTTTTAAAGAAGTAATATAATCATAACTCAAATTAAAGCCGTACAAACTAGTAAATCTTATTCGTTTATAAATAAAATTCAATTAACAAGTGTTAATTTCTTCGTAGCTATGAGTTTATGGTTTACGAACTGATATTCTTGTTAAGAGGAGCGTTCTTGAAGACGCGTTTGAAATGTCGATTTTGGTACGTCGTATAAAATAGCTGCGCCTCGTTGACTTGTAAAATAGCCAGATTTGTACGAATTAATCGCAAGAGCTATTCGCTCTTTCTTAGAAGCAAATTGAGCCTTGGTTCGTTGAGACATGATTGGTTGAATAAGGTAAAAGTGGTGATTTTGGTGAGGCGTGACCACCTTACATGCACGGCCAGCTTATTTATCAAGTACGTTAATCGTTGTTATTTATTATGTAAGCTTAGTAATAATACGAAGTAGTATCGTAATATCGTGATTTTGAATTATAAGTTGATTTTACTTCAGTCGCAAAACATAAGCTGTTTATAAAAGTAGGAAAAGTTGCAAGGGCCTTAAAAAGCGCTATTTTAAAAAGTAGATCATTAAAAACACTTTGTAGTAGCTTGTTACGCAAGGTCTTGTTGTTTTGCATATTATTGTTTTTTAAGCCAAGTTATATGTTTTAAAGCTTTTTAATATACCTCTCAAGTTGTGCTAAAACTAATTTCTCTTTTTGATGTAGTTTTGTTTTGAATATTATAAACATTAAAGTAAATCAACGGCCTAGAAACCTAGCCACATATTTCTTTGTTTTAAAATAAACATAAGTAGCTTTAACAAGCTTATTGAACGAGAAAAGCTTATTTTGAAGATACTAATAGTAGTACAAAGCCGCTTCGTTTCAAAGCATAGTTGAATATGCTTTATTTTAAATAAAAAAGTCTAAGCCAACCCTTTAATAAAGCTTTGCAAAGATGTGAAGCTTTTTATTTAAGTGATCTCTTTCTTCATTATATATAAGTTTTTTATTGTACAACTTCGCGAAAATAATTAGTGCTTTGAACTATTTTAGCGATAATAAACTTTGTAGAAATTACAAGGGTTATATTAGCTCAAGTTGTAGTTCAGTTTGTGTTGGTACGCAAGGAACTGCTTGTGCCGAGGTTCTTCAGAAGTAGGCCTGAGGCGATACGGACCTGTCTCGGACCTCCTTCGGAGGGGTATACATGTATATATAGACCACCTCCGGCACTTCTT
>JAFJYG010000691.1:0-29520 GCA_017366145.1 Cadophora sp. M221
GGGTGTTTGGGGGAGGGGGGTGGTTGGTTTTGATTTTATGTATTTTGTTTGTTTGTTTGGAATTGGAATTTGGATTTAATTATGGATTTGACTTTGGATTTGAAACTATAGGAGAATAGTAAAGGAGGGGGGTGAGAGGAAGAAAAGGAGAGAAGATTGAAAGTTCGAAGACAGAAGATTGGATAAATGACAAAAGAAAAAAAACAAAAGATAAAAGCAAAAGCAAAAAATAAATTATTAACATAAAAAGTATTTCTCGTATCTCGGCGATACACCATTGGGCCCGGCCAGAGCCAAGCTCAACCATTACTGGAGTCGCCCTTTATTGCGCATACGCATTCGCTACTTTCATCCAATCGATATTGGTTGCAAGCACACCAAAGCCAGAAGTATTAGCCTTGAAGAAAATCTACCTTCAAACATGCAAATGTACTTTCGTACCAGGACAAAGACACCGCCACTCATGATAACGAACCATTTAACGCATTACTTCCACTTCCACTTGACATCATACAGAGCATTGAAGAAATCACCACACCACAATATTCTTCATTCGACAATGCCGGAAGAGCAAGAGCTTAAACGCTTCCTCGACGCTCTCAGCCAAGACGAATATCCAGGTCGCTGGGCCATCACAGTCTACATCGTCACCTCCTCGGCTGTCGAGCCAGCAGGCGACGACACACTAGACAAGAAAGCCCAAGAGAAATTCCAAGCATACATCAAAACCAATTTGCGCTTCGATGTCGAGGAGCTTAATGATAAGAAGATACCGCTAGATATCGAATACATCAGCCGCCCAGCCGCAAGCATTCTCGAGACCCGCACGCATTTCCGGTCCAAATACGGCTGGCCGAAGGAATACGAGACCGGTGTCTTCAGAAATCATACGCATCACGATATGAGGCACAGATACTTCATCATGATTGACGACGAGACGATGACGACCCTTCAGGACGCCCCGGATGCTGTATCGGAGCTCCCGAGAGGCGGGGATTATTGGGACGTATCGAAGGGAGAAGATAGCATCGTGATCAAGATCGTAGATGCGGATTATGATGAGGCGTGTGATGGCATTCAATTCGCAGCCGCTGGGAGGGGAATGCCTAAAGATAGCCCACATTCGATCACGTTTTACGGGTACATGAAAACCACGCCGAGATGGCTCAGATTGCTATGGGTTAATGTCGCTGATCTTGGATTCAGGGCAGTTTTTAAAGGGAAGGACGTTGTTTATAAGGGTTGATGTGGAATCGGAGGGGAGGTCTTGCTTCGAGTTCTCAGGTTACCGGCTTCATCGCCTAGATATTATATTCAACCCAACCTTGCTTCCCTCGTCGACCGGCGAGCCCGCATGTAGAACCCTCTCATATCTCTCTTCGGATTCCTGTCCTGTGATTGGACAAACACCCCTACTGCAGCTCTCGTTAAGTTGAGGCCATATTCGAGTACCGTGAAATCATTAAGTTCGCGCCATTTTAACGCCGCACGGAGTACAGTCCGCACTCAGTAAAGTGGTCCGATCGTTGCGGCGTGGACGGTTTAAGAAAAATATGGGATTTCTAAACTTTCGAGCTAGGCCTGTTTCGGGGTTTCCTCGAAAAGAGACATATTCACACTGTTTGGACGCAGTTTTCAGAATATCAATTGGCGCATAGTGCTGTGCAGCTGGCCTCGTTCTTGGAAGCCCTCGTTCTTGGAAGCCTCGCTTTAGGCCGAGGTACGGAAGGGGGTGGGTCTCGCCCTCCCTTGTCAACAGCAAGGTTGCCAGTATTCTTCTAATCAATTGTCTGGATTTCTAGAAATTACCTTCCACCACCCCCTTATGTACCCTTGCCATTGGCTGCTTGGTTCGCTTAAAAGTCAACACTTCCACGAATCATCTGGGATAAGCAACGATTAGAGAGAGAAAATATAAGGGAGAGAAGAAGAGAGTTGAGTATTTGTAGAAGCGTATTCCATTTGTTGCAAGATCCATCGCAAGTGGCTTTAATATCACAGCTCGTCAACAGTCCCAACTCTTCGAATCTTGCAATTCAGTAAATCATCCCACGGATCTGAGCCCTCCCAACCATTTCTTGCCGCCCAAGGTGCTTGAGTAGAAGGGCGTGGCATACCCTCATAAATCGCTAGAACTGGAATGCTAAGCACGAAAAGTTCTGGTCGAGTGACTTGTTTGACTGGCCCTAACAACTCTCCTGCACTCTTTCGATTAAAGGTATCTCACCCATGATTAACATATAGCTTTACATGAAGTTGACGCAGTCCTGCCATTGTAGAGATAATGCTCCATATGTTCTGCCATTTTTCTTTGCGTTTAGAGAGGACCCTCAAATCATCTCTACCTGAGGATTGCAGCCAGGAGGACAGATCGACAGGAGGATGACCGCTAAAGTCGCAAGAAGTCCGTAAGGTTCGTATAGTGTTAAGGCGCCGAGGTAACAGGGCAAGAGGGAGGTATTCCACGGTTGCTGCATGAGATACGTCGAAAGAGTTCGAGGAGTACAGAATATCGATAGCTTCCGTATAACTGTGGTATGAATGTTTGTCAATTATCTGATGTAAAAAGCAGGAGAGTCGTGAGGCGGCCAGTGGTACTTACATCTGTCTACAAGTCATCAAAAGGCGCAATGGTCTCCCAGCATCTTTTGACAATGGAGGTCGGTAATCTCCGTTTTCATCATGCATCCATTCGCCAGGACGATCACGTGCGCACTCTCCACTGCAAGTATCAGGGTCAACTGACAGACAGCGAACGCAGTTTAAACGATCACTCAGCAACACTAGATGTAGTGTACGACCTCCTAGAACCAACAACCAGATTTTCTGGCGGATCTCTAAAGGCAAGAGCTCGAGAAGAGGTGGAGTAACTCGGTTTGCCGATAAAGAATCGAGAAAAGGCACAGCGCTTTTTGGTTCTGAAGCTAGAAACGGAGTTGAAGGCCGTGTAATCGGGAGGCGTTCAGGGAAAATACGGGGAAGCGGTAAATCATAGTCGAAGAAGTCTCTTTGATGAGCTCTGGGCATTGGTGAAAGGTCGGGGATAAGAGATATGAGCCAATGCCGCAAGTGATTTCATGCCAAATGTCATGATCGATGTTGTTGTACGGAGTGAAGCAGACTGTGTCAAGGGGCACAGTGTTCAAGAGGAAACGGAACGTGGCATGCTGGAATGGAAGGAAAGATTGAGAAGCCAGTCCAGCGTAACAACGGAATTGCAAGTATTAATTTTCTCGGGACCTCGGAACATCATCTCTACAGAACATTCTGCTCGAGGGATTTATTTGGTGAAGACATGCAGGGACGTCGACGGCCTGTCACTTGGTGTTGGCGCAGCGCTTATTGAAGGTTATTCGGCGCTACTGTACTGCAGGCTAGGGGTGGAGCTTGGGCCAAAAGCGGGTGGTGCGATATGCGACATCAAGATGTTTTCCGAGATGCACATAATATCACCAACCCACCCACTCTAACCTCAACTTGACCGTCTCCGCAAGGGGTCCTATGTCGTGCCTCATTTGCAGGATACCCAGGCAGGGGGGAACGTGCAAAATCCAACTTCCCTTGGCTGCAGGAGTGTGTGTTACCTGAAACATTGCAAGCCTGATTTCCCCCGCCTTGCATTCTTCACTTCGTCAACTTACCTCCCGTACCCTTGACTATGGAGAGCTCAGCTCCTTCGGAAAGTTCTTGGACCCCCAGGGATCTTCCCGCTACTCATCGTTGTACTCGAATGTCACCAGTCTCTGATTTGATCGAGTATTGCGATGACCCAGAAAACAGCGACAGTTGGCCTTGCCATCAAGCTACCTGTAGTTACTGTCTTGACCTCAACCTGGGACTGCTATTGCGACTCAAAATGGATGGACATTGAGTCTCACAGCTCTTACGAAGAGGTCGAGACTACTCTTCGAAGTGTTACTGCGTCCGCTAAGCGTGGATGTCAGGGATGCTCTCTGCTCTGCGAAGGCATTGGCGCTGCCAGCAAACCCAGTATTTACGAAACCAGGTTGTCGAAAGGGATCATACCAAGCGAGGAGCGGATGTCTATAGGCATCAGGTGTCATTCGTCTCTTGTTGTGACAGTATCTGGTGCCGGCTAGTATCGGGAGACTCTGGAATTCTTTTCTAGTCGTGGTATGTCCCATCTATTCATGGCTTCAGTAATGAGTTGATCAGTGTTTAGATAACCAACCTCTGGGCCCAACGATCGGACCTGCCAACCATGTACCCCTTTTGAGTGATATAAATACGCTTACCGCGTTTGCGAAAAAACACATGAATGATTGCTTGAGAAATCATTTAATCTGCTCAATAAATGAACGGAAAGTTCGGCCGACTCGTCTCCTGGACGTGGGAGTTGATGCGGCACAACCAAATGTTTTTCTATCGATCATGGCAGATGAGAAGGCTCAATACATTACTCTAAGCCACTGCTGTAAGTCCAAAAAACCTCCGGGGTCATTTATTCATACTTTCCTTCACACTTAGCGGGATGTATCATATATGTTATAAAAGTTGAAGTAGTAGAAGCACTACCCGTGAGTCTAAGCCCATAGACGCTGACTTACCCTTTCTATAGGGGGTAATAACTCCGCCACCACCACAACCACTGGTAAAACCATCGCTCAGCACTATCGTAGTATCTCATTGGCAAAACTCCCAAAGACCTTCCGAGAAGCGGTAGAGATTATCAGAGCTCTCGGTTTTCGATATCTTTGGATAGACTCGCTTTGCATCATCCAAGACGACAAAAAAGACTGGGAGATTGAGTCCGCAAAAATGGCCGGAATATATAGAGAGTCCATCCTGACCATCGCTGCTACTGCTTCAGCTGACTCAAATGGTGGTTTCTTCTTCAATCGCTGGAGTCCTTCGGACAAAGGCTACAAAGTGGATCTTGAGACTTTCGAGCTCCATGGAACCTTTGCAGGCACAGATATCACTGTGTACGTTCGCCCAAGATTGGACCATGGCCACGATGTATTTTCTGGACATTTTGCAACCAAAGAATATGCACCTCTGCTTAGTCGCGCATGGGTTTATCAAGAGCGAATGTTGGCTCCACGAACGCTTCATGTACACGTGGAAGAAATGTTCTGGGAATGTAAAGCCTGCACCATGTGTGAATGTGGACACCTCTTTTGGAGACAGCAAAGATCTACACGTGACCAGGTGGATCCTGCTGGACAATCATATGTCCCCAACACTTTCACTTTGAAAAGTAACATAGCGCGAGCGATAGATCTCCCAATGGCCGCCGAAGTTGTCCATAGACTATGGGCGGCTGCCGTTGGGGAATATTCCGCGTTGGCACTCACCAAAGAGTCTGACAGGTTTCCGGCTCTGTCGGGTCTGGCCGGTTTATTTTCGCAAAAACTGCAGACACAATATCTCGCTGGCCTCTGGGGAAACGATCTTGTCAGTGGACTTCTGTGGTTTTACGAGCATGATTTCATCGCTACTCGGCGCTATCGGGACAAATCTTCTAATTTCCCCTCCTGGTCATGGGCATCCTTAATCAGAAACCAATTGGACAAAGAAAATGAGAGCAACGTAAATAATCTACGTTACGACATAAATATGGAAAATGTCACCGTAGACACTCGGCTCAAGATATTACAGGCATCGTGTGAGGTCATCGGCTTCAACCCCTTCGGAGAAGTGTCCGGGGGAACAATCATAATCGAAGGAGCACTGATAATCGCGAAACTCGAAGTTTCGGAAGAATTTCCTTTGTTGAAGCCGCTGTTGACTTTTCAGGCGGAATCGAGCACACTGATGCTTGATGTGTGTGGGACGGAGGAGCACAGGGAGGTCTCAAATGGGGAGATGGCTTCTTGTCTTCTGCTTGCGGCAAGTAAGTATGGTGCTAGAGCTCTTGTTCTAAAATCTGTAGGATCGGATAATACATATCGCCGAGTTGGGTTGTTGCGTTTGGAAGAGCACCAAGGGTGGTTTGATGGAATTCTCCCAACTGCTATTCACATCATTTAGATCGTATCAAGAAGCTTGTTCTGCGCACAGAGTTCTGGCCGCTTCAGCGTTGACACACAGTCTGATTGAAATTTATCTATCCCCCCAACCCCCCCTTGGGTGTTGGCAGCGGGGATAGCCATCCGAGGGCGTATCGGTGTCCATTATTTGGAGGTGATTACTTGATGAAGATGGGCGGAGAGTTTCGATGCCTAGGGCAAGATCCCGAGGACACTTGATGGATTTGGTATCAGGGTTGGGGTTGAGACTCATATTTAGATATGCGAGAGCCAGTTTTATAGAAATCCGCCGGCTTGTGAAAATCTGGTGTATCAAGGGCAGCTGTCGAGTGTATATGAAAGACGCTTGGTCCGCTTTCTAACATACGTTAATAACGAGCTGAGTTATCACAGTAACTATTAGAATAACATGGTAGAATCTGTTTTGCGTTAACACGGGCTTAACATTCCGGGATCAATTCGTCGATGGCTCATTGCGGATGTTACGACGATCAGAGGTGTACAATGCCTCGAATGCGCAATGCAAAACCGCGGCGTACCTCGCTCACAATTCCACACATTCGGGACTCATCGTCAAAATTGTATGGTCCGGTGTTTCATGAGTAGCGGGAGGGATATACTCTGGGAGGACATACGTGGACGACGGGAAGGTTTCGTACTGTTTATAATGAGTTTTGATATTGCTCCCTAGTCTAGTTGATGCGTCCAGAACCAAGAATATATACCCTTATAACGACTCTTATAAGTAGCAAATGAGACTCTTAAGGCAACTAATATTATGCATTATGTCTTAATAGTGATTATCAATGTCTTTTCATATTTGTTTTGAAGCCCGAATTTTCACGTGTATGTCTTCCGCAAGACCCTAAAAGAGTTCTAGTTCCCTTGTATCAATTCTGCCGGATAATTTGTTAATGGTGGACTGGGATTAGTAAGTAAACAATTGACCAGTTCCAAATTTAAGCGAAGGGTAGATTTTAGGCTGCTAATTCTGCCCCTCATCTTCACTCCCTTCTGTTTTCCACTTACAACACATCATTTCCCCATCACTCACGGCGCACTACTTCTGGCGTCACGTATCTGTATAATGGCATCTACAGAATTCACTCCGTACTGGAGGCAGATTGGCAGACCACGCGAGCCATATTCATTTGTCTTCTTTGTCGTCGCCCAGGTCGCTGGGCGTCACCGTCCTATCGCTGTAGTCTCCAGCAGAGGCTTTGCAGATCCAGCAGAGTTCAATGGATCTGGTTCGCTTCAAGGATTCCCTCTTATTACAGCTTGCCAAAGAGTTATCACTATCTTCTCGGAGACGACAAACCACACTGCTATAAAAGCGGAAATGTCCCTTGCCACCGATTATTACATGAGAAATGGAGGGCGCGATGAATATCGTCTCGAGCAAATAGACCTACTAGAAAATGATGCGAACGACCGTTGTCCGAGACTTGTTGTAGAACCATGGGATCATGATAGCGTACGAGAATTTCCTTTCACTACCGCTTGCTTACTTCAAGGCGTTGCTTTCGATCCTCAAGAGAGCTATTGCTACCAAGCGACTCCGCAACATCTGGGTACCATCTACCGCGATACAAGCATCGAGTATGGGATGGTCGTCATTGATATCACGGAACTCAGCGCACTGCGTTATGGAATTGTTGGATTTGCGGCTGTGCGCATGAAATGGGCTTCTTCTGTAGAAGCAATCTACAGACAATCGGGCCCCCCGGGTGCTTTCGATCCCATGTCCGAAGCCGGGGGCGAGTTTCGAGTCCCAGACGGGGTGCGGCCTCGTGTCGTCATGTCGGCGGCTGAATACTTAGCCAGGGTCCCAGGACCAAATACAATCCCCAAGGGCGAAAGTGTTACCAAGCTACTGGCCCAGATACCTCTTGTTCAACCGGACGCCCTGGAAGTTATCTGGCCTGCTGGCTCGGACTACGACATAGATCTTCCAATGGTGGATTTGTCAAATGGAACAAGTAAATCCTTGCATGAACAGGCTATCAGGAGCCTATTTGTAAGTACTTAAAGCTTCATACGCTACGAAGTGACTTCATATTCAATGATAAAATGGCCATTCGTTATCCCCTTGACTGCCACATACAGGTCTTTTCAGGGTGTTGCGCTGAAGTGAGGCGCTACTGCTGCCCAAATTACAGTGCACACGCGCTAAGAGGACAGATTATTCGCTTAATTAGGCTCGCGCTACAGGCTCTTACAGGCTCTGCGCAGACCTGTTTTGAATGGCAGTCAAAGGGATAGTGCAACGCCCAAGGATATCAAAATCCCCTTTCAGTGTTCCTTATCGCAGCCTACACTACACATTGCTGATCATAACCTTGGACCATAGCAAAGTACAATTGATGTTGATAACTTCGATATCTCTATCTTTGATGACGTCCGAAAAATTCCAAATTTCAAGGATTTGCTACAGCTCAATTTGTTGCGATACTCTAATAAACTTGGGAACACAAGTTCGGCAGGGCTTCTTCTAAGATTAGCCTTCGATAATGGGGAGTATCTCAGCTTAGAACGACTGGAAGATATCTCCGTACAAGCTATTTCAGCAGCTGTAAACTATCTTGAAATAGGTACGATATCGTCCGTTAGTCTCTGCATTAGCAGCATACGAAACCTATCGACCGAGCTCATTGAGGGACTATCGCAGTCGGAAACTCTTCGCGAGATATACTTTATGCAAAGCCCATTCCGAAAAAGTGATACACCAGATGTAGAGCTTCTTAAAGCTCTCTCGGCTCGACCAAATTTCTTCTCCAGAGTCAAAGTTATGTTTGCGGGTTCATACTCAGCTGCCCTCCGCAAGACTTTCTGGATTCCAGATATTCCAGGCAATCCAAGCACGTCTATCAACACAATTCAGACAGTACCTCTTTCTATATTTCCGGTTCAGCAAATGCTCATCAGTTACCGAGTTGGTTCGCAGACCACCAAATACAAAACCAGTTCGGTCTACTTAGGTGACGCCATTCTCAAACCTAAGCGCTTTGCTGCCGGCTTCCTGACTTATCTCCACGCATTTGAACCACCGCTAAGAGATGTCCTAAATTCCTCTGCACGACTTTTCTGCTTCTCTAGCGCCCCAGCATCTCTCTCGGTGTCCACCCTAACTTCAGCTGGAATATCTCCTATCCCATCCGAAAGCTTCGCCTTAGGCGACGACAAGCTTCCCGACGATATCAGCCCCAAGATTCGCGACCTGTCACCAGACGGCTGGACCGTCCTCGTCACGTCTCAAAGACGATGGGATCCAGAGGCGTCCAGAGAGGATTTGAGCGCTTACTGGAATTGTGTCTGGTACGCAATGATCCGCCCTCGCAAACGGACTATCAGGGTTGACAATCCACCATCTATTCGGCCTGGTCCCGGTGAGCTGGAGGTTGTTGGATTGAAAGAATTCCTCGCAATTACGGCTCCAGAGATGAATCTTGAGCCTATTGATCAGCGATTACGGGAAATTGCTGAGTATCGCGTTAGCGGGTATAACCCAGGAGTTCTACCAGAGATCATTAAATCAGTGGATGTTCTGGAACATGAAGAGGCAGCAGACATGCTTCTTGCCTGTTTGAAGGATGCTAGAGGACTGAGTGAGAATTTGCGAAATGCTATGGAAGAAACATCTGGAGGTGAGTTTCTTTTATAACCCACAGTATTTTCGAGTTTGGGGCTGATCAGTGTTGATTTAGGTCAGCAATGGTATCCCGAACTTCTACAGAGGAACAGGAGTACCAACTAAACAGTCTTCGGTGTCTCAAGGCCCCTTAACTGCCAGATACACCTTTTTCGGGCACAGCGCTGAAGCGGGGCGCTAAGATTGCCAGAGCTACAGCGCATTACAGGGCCTACACGCTAAGGCTCCAGTGATGTAGACGCTAAATTTTTGGCTTCTTCGCTTAATTTAGGATATCACTACAGGGCTTTTGGGCCTGGAAAAGGGTTGGACCGTGTGGCAATTAAGGGGATAGGGGGATTTCAAATAGGTTGGAGGTTTTCGGAGGTTGCAGCAGTCCGGCATTTGCAAGTTATGCTAAAGTCGCTTTCTCCCTTTGTTTTTATGGTTCTGCGTGAGGCGTCAGTCTGAATTTCAAAAAGAGTAAGCAAAACATGATATGGAAATATTAGAGATTCTACTGCCTATATAGGTATGCGAGCCGTGGTACAATCTGTTGTGGTGGGTGAGCCCCTGCTAAAGAGTTCCTAAGGTTCGAGATGCCTCCCAGATGTAGAAAAACAAAGGCTCGCTTAGTCGAGTTAGCCTCATGCCAAGTGACAAAAAAGTAATAGCCTCTATTAGGTACGACTCTAAGTTCATCAACTTCCGGTGAATTTGCAAGTTATATAAGGGTTTCAGTACGCTAGTTAAAGTTTACGTTCCCCGCTTCTACTTTGTGGCCATTACTATCTGAGGATATATACGTGCTGTTTAAGGGACCTAAAATATTAAAATGGAACTGAGTTGAATTGTAAACATCATTAAAGAAAGCAGGGAATCCGAAGTCCCAACAATATTTATAATAATTGCAAGAGCCGCTGGCGAGTTGGTTTCGGAACCTACCATTAGGAGACCTTCGTTTAAATCCAAGAATTTGCATAACATCAAATTCGCTAGCTGTTAATTGACCAAGGACTATGTTTCTTGATATTTTTCTCTCCTTTACTCACCCAACAAGATGGTCGGGAAGAGGGGCTGGGGAGGGGGGAGTTGTTTGAAATAAAATTTTACTACTCTCGTGGCGTTACCTTGAGGATTAAATTTAGAAGGGAACTTTTGTCGCAAGATTTACATTATTCTCCCAATCCACTCGGTTTCTCCGGGGATAAATTTTCTGGGATAAGAAAACAAGGCCATAGGTAGAAAATTTAAGTTCTTTACGAATCTACTATGAATGCGCTCATTTCTACGAAGAGAGCGAGTAGGGTCACAAACAAGCCGAATTGGCACACATGGTAGCAGTGTTGAACATGATTTGATGCGCACCAAAAGCACCCGAGTCAGGCGTTATTGGGAAAAGCTTCATTTGTGGGGTGTGAAAGACTGCTGTGGAACCTTGTTAGAATTTGGATATCCCCTGCTAAAATTAACTTTCCGAATGTTGGGATTCGAATGCAGCTGCTGAACAGAGCACTCAGGATACCGCACTAGACTGCAAAGCTTCCATCACCACCAGGGTGGGGGGAAGGGAAAGCCAAGGCGTGTGTAAGTCAACGCATGTGTCTACGGTCATCTAAGAGACAATACAAGTCGTATTTCAATATAGAATTGATGATCTTGTGTACTCGCCACTTCTTTTCTACTCGCATAATCCAAATTCAGAGCTTAGGCACTCAAAAATATCAATGGCAGCGTCGCAAATTTCGGCAAATCGCCCACTCCGGGAAACTGCAGTCTTGTCTTTGGGATGCCTCCGAACAGGTTACTTAGATTATCTAGAGAAAACTGAACGGATAGCTAAGTCTACTGATAGGTTCCGCATCCATATGTGAAGCTCTCACAATCCTCAACTACCAAGATGTCCATCACGGCATTGATGCCGCCATGCAACCCGCCGATTGGCCCATCTTCAGCAACGCCTGCGATGCTATATTCCCATCACTACCAAATTACAACGGAAATGGCTTCACTTAATCGCAGTGGGATCAAATATTTGGCGCTTGCGAAGCTATCACCGATATGGGCTCTTTCTTCGCTTTATCACTCATTACCGCTTACCCCGGCGCCAAAGTAATTCTCGTAGAGCGGGACATCGAGCAGTGGTTTACCAGCGTGGACGAAGCGATTTTCAGCACAACCTGGGGCTATCGCGCCGATTTCTTCATCGAATTCCTCGTACCACTGTTTGGAGGGAAAGCTGGGTCTACAATTCGGAAGATAATGTATGGGTATTTCGAATCGAAGGATGTCACTGAAATGAGAGCGAAAGCAAGAGAGAGGTACAAAAGGCACTACACGGAAATCCGTGCTGCTGTACCGCCGGAAAGGCTCTTGGACTTTCGCCTGGCTGATGGATGGGGACCATTATGTGAATTTCTTGGGAAAGACGTTCCAGATGTACCTTTCCCTAGGGTAAACGAAAGACAAGTGCATCTCAAACGTGTTCGGGATAGACAAAACCGTTTCTTCACGATGGCTTTGAAGATGGGACTAAAGAGAGTGATTCCATGGATCTTTGGTCTGGTCTCGGTGGGCTTGGGAGTCTTTGCTGTGAGGAATCCAGACTTTAGGGACAACTTCCGTGCTCTACTTCCTTGAGGAAAAGTAGTCCTTCCAAAGTTCAACAGCACTTTTTACAGAGGTTTGTACGAAAGGAAACCTTAGGATGACTTATAAAAACGGGAGTTCTCAACTAAGAATGAAAAATTTCTGACTGGGATTTTTGTTTGAAACCGATTGTCAAATAAACACATGTATTGTGTTCTCATGAATGTCTTCTCTGTGTGTTTCTGAACTTTTAAATTCCGGAACATACTCTGAAGCGACATCTGACAGACCCATGCGCGTGGTTTGGCGTGCCTGGACTAGCTACGACAGTGAAATGTGTGTAATCCCTCGTCCTATCTACATCCAATCCTTCCATATCATCGAACCTTTGCAGAAGCCTAACCACAACGTACCCTGCTTCCGTCAGTGCGAATTGTTGCCCAATACACAGCCTTGGACCTCCATTGAAAGGTACATAGCTCCATCTTGGCCTCACCGTTTCCCAGCGTTCGGGTACGAACATGTCGGCGTCATCCCCCCACAGGTCTTTCCTGCGATGCATGACATGAGAACTGAAGTTCACTTCGGTACCTGCAGGAACAAAAACAGGCTGTGTTCCATCGGGTCCCCCTCCAGTAGGTAAAGTTGTGTCGCGAACAGCCATGCGACTGTTGAAGGCTACAATGCTGTGAAGCCTCAAAGTCTCATTGAGCACGTGTTGAAGGTATCTGCAGCTCTTGAGCTTCTGGAAAGTAATATTTTGTAGTGTCGTCTCGGTGTCTGAACTGTACAGTCCAAAGGTCTCGATGACTTCAGCTCGCAACTTCTTCCAGACCCGCTCATCTCGAGCAAGGCAGTAGAAAACCCAACTCATCAAACTGGCAGTGGTGTCTCGTCCAGCGGCTAGCAATCCAAGGACTTGCTCTCTGACTTCCGCACGATCAGCACACGTCGATCTCAACATGTGGAGAAAGTCGTGTTTCTTAGATATGGCAATTCCATCGAGCTTTGCATTGTCTGCGCTCAGAATCGCGTCGTCCACGAAGCTGTGTATCACAGCCATGCATTCTTTCAACTCTCGGTTTCCATACAACCAGTACAGCCCTTGAAGTCTCATTCGAATTGACAGCAATGCCAACAACTTCTCAAACGCTTCTTGGAAACCAGTAGAGTGATTCGTTCCGCCGACATCCTGCCATGCTTCCAACGAGTGACTGCTCTGACCCAGGAACAGTTCCGTCGCACTGTCAAGTGTTAGACAGGGGAAGAGAGTCCCCATACTGACAGGTAGGGTCCAATCTCCAAGTGAAATTACTGAGCCTTCAATACAGGCGAACATCTTCTGGACATGGTTTTCCAGAAGGCTAAAGTCGGCAATATTCTCTCTGGCAAAAATAGGTCGGACAACCTCACGTGCAGAGTGCCACGCCTTCCCATCAACAGCGAAAATACTCCGTCCTAGAACCAATTTGAGATTTGTTCGTCGGGCTGCACCCATCGCAAAGTCCGTGAACTGGCTCGCAAGTATTGCTTGAACATTTGCGGGCTCGGCCGTGATGAGGTTTGTCGACCCGAGAATGCTAATTCTGAAAGTGTAGCGGCCCATACTCTCAAATCTCTTTGTAACCAATTCTGGTGTGAGTTGATCTCGATCTGCTTGCAGTCCAGCTCGCACCTTGTCTATCCCTAACGGCCATCTTGTTGGCTCAATTGGTACTGCCCCGCAGCCTCTACTTCCAGATTTGCGAATGTACAAGAGA
Organism: Cadophora sp. M221; assembly: GCA_017366145.1. Taxonomy (NCBI): domain Eukaryota; kingdom Fungi; phylum Ascomycota; class Leotiomycetes; order Helotiales; family Ploettnerulaceae; genus Cadophora; species Cadophora sp. M221. The sequence goes on from JAFJYG010000691.1 coordinate 13,974, forward strand.
GGCAGGAAAATATATGAGCGTAGGAACTGAAGCGAAATACCGCATAAAAGAAGTAGTAGCAAGTTCTCGAAAATCATGTTGATATCAATGGTGAGGGCTGGAGCTCCCGAAAACCGTGGGCAATGGTATTCTGGGCAAGTCTCTCAATCTTCATGCTTTTTACTGTGTTGTCTGCTATGGAATCTGGTTGAACTTCCACGTGTTCCATCTTGCTCGACAGGATTGGCTCAGTGATAAGCTTTCAAAATCCAGATACCCTTGAAAAAATGAAAGAGTCGTTCGAAGATCCATGTAAGTTGAGCGAGTCATGGTTGCTGGCTCCGTGGCTCACAAACAAAACGGGCAGGTGGGACTTGGTGGAACGATAGTTCCGAGCACTTTGGAACCACCCACATGTCTCGAGTCCCAAGGGTAGTGGCGTGTTAGTGCGGAGTAACAAAAGAAGCTTTCCGGCACATTACGAACACTAGTGCCACTTTGTGGATCCACCGATCCAACCTAACTTCGTAAGCGAGCTCCTTGTTTACGATCCACAAGAGGGCTTCTGGGTCTAGTATAAGTGTTAGATTGTGACAATTTAAAGGATACAGTACATACAAGGGGTAATTTGAGCGACTTAATGAGATCCAGCTTACTATTACAGGTCTGAGAATGGCCAATACGGGAGAGTTGATGGATTTGCATGTGACAATCGAGAATCAAGGCTCCATGACTTCCTGGGCATACAATTTCGCACAGAATCGGACCCCACTTAGTATCAAGGCAGATGGAGATATCAACTAAAGACTTATTCTGAACCGTTAATTCCTCAAGCACTCGGAGATGCTTGTTCAGGGTTGTTGGCAGTACCTCAACCCGTATTCTGCCTTCAGCTCAACGCGTATTTGACATGAGATATAGCTAATAACCAAGCAAAAAGTTCCAAAGCAGCTCAAAATTTTCTGGGATTTAGTGTGATCATCAGAGGCATTTTCTCCCAAACAAGGTAAGTTCCTTGCTTGTTCCACCAATCGTTGTCAGGGTCGGCAAGCTCCATGTCGAAATTGAACATCATTTTCGCCATAGTCATTCTCATCTCTGCGTATGCCATTCTATAATTGTCAGCAGAGATATCATTTTAGATATAAGACAGACTCACGCTCGCCCGATGCAACCTCTAGCTCCAGTCGAAAACGGCTGAGCAGCTCCTCTATCGTCGTTCGCAAATTCCGAATCGACAGAAAGCTCTAGATAACGCTCTGGAAGAAATTCGCGAGCTCGATAGAAGTTTCTCTCAGAGTGACCAGCAGCAAGTTGATTGCAGCCAACTGCGGTTCCACCTGGAACCCATTGGCCCTCGATCATCTCACCCTTTCCAGGCACAACACGAGGTAAGCTTCCAGGAGTGGGCGGATAAAGACGCATCCCTTCCTCCAAACACGCGTTTAAGTATTTGCATCTAGCTGTAGCAAGCATCGTAATCTCTTCTTGAGTGTTGAAAGTTCTCCTAATCTCCGCAGTAAGACGTGACAGTTTCTCTGGATTGCGCAGCAGCAAGTAAGTCAATCCTGACATGCCACCAGCCGAGGTTCCCGATCCGGCCACAATGAAGTTACTTGCCAACATGATAAGCTCTACGTTTGAGAGATTCTCGCCTTCGTTGTCCAAAATATATGACATAAAGTCCTTGCCGGGATTTTTGGCGTTGATGCGTTCCTGCAACTTGGCGTTGGTCATAGCAATATGCTGTTTCCTTGACTCGGCCACATAACGAGGGGTCATGAAGTTGAGAAGACCCAGGAGGCCATATTGGGTCGCGATCTGAAACCAAACAATTGCTTTCGATCGAGCCAGGATGATTTTGATCCACGGCTGCTCGGCGTTTGTAAGACAGCCAGCTGGGCTGCCAAATGCGAGGTCTGCCAAAGTCAACAAAGACTCTGCGCTCAAATGTCGAGACTAAGTCTACTCACCAGACACAATATCAAATGCTGTTAAATTGTACCAACTGGTCATATCCACTGGACCCTCAATACTTCGCTTCTTCAACTGTGCAATAAAAGTGTCCGAATGGGTCTTCAGATACCCTTCTTGCTCACGCAAAGCCCGCTCAGAGAAAGCTGGATTGATGACCCGGCGGAGAGCTGCATGTCTGTCTTGTGTTTCTGTCATCAAGCTCTTCCTACCTCCAATGCTGGGAGGCGCTATGCCCCGGCCATCCAGAGCTTTCACAAACTCGGGACTTCGCTGAGCATATATTTTTTTCCATGCTCCCGATGTTGTGTAGGAGAGCTCATCGTGAGATATGCGTACAACTGGTCCGTATTGATCGTGAAGTTCTCGGAGACGCCAACTGATCCTCCCGTGCATATTGACCCAATTCCATGGTAACCGTGATATGGCCCATAGTTTTGGACCTGGGTACTTTCTGAGGGGACTAAGATACAGGTTGTAGATGATCTTCCACGACCAGTAAATGATTATCTGATTGCTTGTTAGTTATGTTCGTACAAATGAAAGATTAATGACAAACAGAAATGAGGAAGGCGAGTGGGATGTTCTTCAAAGTGAGAATCCGGAGAGAAACCGAATCAATCTGATTGATCTCGGCCATGTTGTGTGTGAAAGGTGCGGACGAAGTCAATGCTCAACTTCGACAAATTTGAAATGCTTTACAACAATGAACAGTTCTTGGAGAAGCAAGAGGGAGCTACACGAAAATTGCTCGTCGGCTACACTCCTTGTAAGCAATTCCATTTTCGTAAACAACAACATGCATCACCACGTTTGAACAGATTCCTAGCCACCAACCGTCATCGAAGCATGGAAAACGTGGATGTTATTTGACGAGATCAGGGAGAAACGACAGAAAGGAGTGACTGCCCGTGAATTTCTCGGTCTTAATTTCACCGCCACGGCCAACTCAATTTTGAGTTTTCTTCTCCTCAGAGTTTGTACATTACTTGCGTCGTCTCTACGATGATAGTTTTTTTTTTTGACTTTGCTGTCAGTCCACCTGGCTGACTGTAGAAGTTAATCAGTCCTGTCGGGGGTCCTGGCTTCTGTCTCCCCACTTGGCATGAAAGCTTATTATGCCCCACTTGTTGTGTTTCATTCAGCGGTGAGAGGTTCGGTCAAGCCGTGGGAGAAGATCCGAATCGTGACTTGCGGCAGTTCTCAAGTCCGTCCCGGGATAATCGCTGGCAAAATATACTTATTAGGGACAATATCTGGACTGACAAAGCTTATCATCCTTAAAAAAATAAGGTTCGTCGCTCCCGAGTGTGGAGATCCTCTTGCAGATGTCACTTTGAAAGTGGGTCAGAGAGTGCTGGGAGAAGAAAGTTTGAAGACCTATCATTATGCCACATGTTCATCTCAGCTTGTTGACAAGAACAACAATACCAGCTAACCTAGGAACGACAGCCTTATTCGATCAATGGCTGATACCACCGAAACACGTTTTCAGGATCATACTTTCCCTTCAACGACCTCAGCTTCTCGAGTCTCCACGACTCGTATCCGTACAGCGCTTCCGCCGGGTCCTTCATCGTCGATGTCGTGTTGCCATAATTGACGTATTGTTGCAGGCGCCCATAGCCGGAAACAGCGATGAACTCTTTCTTCCATCTATCAAGATGACCTTCGAAGTGGTCCCGATCTTCAAGGTTGAAAGGAGTGGCAGTCATCATCCTGGTAACACATCATGTTTAGCTTATCATCGATTTCAGGATGCGTCAGATTTGAATACCCACAGAAAATGATTTGACCCCCGCCTCCATGGGAACGCCGTGGAGTCATCAGCAATTTCTCGAACTCGATGATGCGGCAGGCATTCAAACATGGCTCCAAACAGTCCCTTCCCTGCCCATTGCTCATTCATATCTTTCAAACTATACAGAAATGCTTTTGTGGTTGGAAGGTCGAATGCTTCGATGCTGACCGCACCCATCATCTTGAAAGGTGCCTTGGACCAAACCTCAGGTTTGCTGAGAAGCTTGTTCAAACCGTTGTACGTGGTCCAAGGCAACTCACTCCAGGTGTTTTTGGTCTTGCCGCTGTCCATCTGTGGCTTCAGGTATTGAAACCTGCGAACCCAAGGCTCAGCTTCGGCTTCGGGTCCTGACCATACAATGTTGATAAGTATGAGATGCTGTTGAAGTCAGGTCCAATGAGCCCCATCAAGTGACGAAAGAAATTCTACCTTGAGACCTGATTTACTTTGTCTGTTCCACAGAACAAAAATAGCCATGTGAGCAGGCATATCAGCGTGCACTTCATTCAATGTCTGGAAGACTTCATCGCACTGTTCTAGGCCAAAATCGAGATCCCATGAATAATGATTTCCACCAGAAGCCTCAGGGTAGACCTGGAAAGTCGCCTGGACGGCAATTCCAAAGTTATGGCCTGCGCCGCGAATGGCCCAAAACAGATCAGAATGAGATTCCTTGGAAACTGAGATCAACGAGCCATCTGCCAGAACTAGCTCGCAAGAAACCATGTTGTCGTGCAGCAGCCCATACTTTCCTTGGAGACGTCCTAGCCCAGCTCCAAAAGATACTCCCATGACACCAGTCGTTGGGCATGATCCCACATCTGTTGTGAACTTGAGAAGGTGTGTTTATCTGAAGGAACTGTACGACTTACTGACTTCCATCCTGTGGTACTCCAGAAACCGAACCAGGTCATCTGTAATTACTCCCCCACCAACAGTGACTTGTCTGAGTTCGTCGTTGAAAGTCTGTCCGTTGAGGGATCGCATGTCAAGTAAAATTCCATCTCTAAGATGTCGCATTGTAGTTGTAACACAATGATGGCCGGCTCGAGGCGAAAAGGGAATTCCTGATGCATGAGCATACTTTACTATCTGGACGACGTCTTGCGAGCAACTTGGTAGGATTGCGAGTAAATAGGTCTACTTATTTGTCAAGAATCCGAATCGATATGGGTCACAGGTCAACAAACCGGTCTTTCATATTCCGTAAATCGTAGGTCAGAGTGTGCAAATTCGACCGAAGTAGGCAACGATATGACAGCATTCGGCGAGAGCAGGATCTCTAGATCTGATTTGATAGTTTCTGCTGACATTCTTGTTTTCGAAGGGGTGCTGTAGTACTGGCAGAATTTCTAGAATATGATATCTGTGGGTTGGACTGTTAACTGTTGCTGCGCCCGTTGAAAACTGGCCAACGCCCTAGTTCCACTTACCATAACTTCCTTGAACTCCCATACCCTGTCTGTCTCTTCGTTATCTAGAGGATTTCATGTAATTCCACCTTCTCTTTCAAGAAATTTCCTGTAAATCAGCCGCCGTGTGCCTACCGCACCCCCGATCGCCGGATGTGGGTGTAGCCAGCCCCTGCGATTTGTCCCATTTTCGCTCCCCGGCCATACCTTGAGCCAATTTTCTCTTCTATTAAAACACTGGCATATCGGCAGGGGTTCTAGGGGCTCGGCAGCGTGGAGTAAAGCCTGGTCTTGATTGGTTGAATCAATGTGACGACGTGGGGTTTTGGAATGGAGCCGTTTGTCCTTGCTTCAACACTCAACCTCAACTCACATACTTCGGGTTTAATTGAAGCTTGAACTTTATCATAAAACTTTAACCAATTCGTAGCTCAGAGGTAATCTTGTGAGTTACCCACAGTCAAAGCACGTGGTAGATACGTGGAAAGTGGATAGCTCGGTTCCTGCCAACCATGGTAGAGGGGAACTTTTGAATATGCCTTCGGATCGGGACAGAATCGGATGGTAGTGAAGACTGTATAAAAGGTATCTAGTATCCTATGTGATACAACAACCTCATAACTTGCAATCCTCTCGAAAATTTAACTCACTTAAACATCTACTCTTGTTGTTTCCTTTCTCGTCATGTCGTGCCACACCGCAACAAGTACGCCTATAGCCATAATTGGTATCGGCTTTCGCGGTCCCGGGGATGGCTCAACTCCAGAGAAATTTTGGCAGATGCTTCTAGACGCCCGTTCTGCAAGATGTGAGATTCCTAAAGAGCGTTATGACATTGACGGGTTCTACCACCCCGACCCAGAGCGTCTTGGGAGCATTCAGCAACGGTAAGAAGGCCCGAGAGAATCTTACTCTGATGTTGGCTATATGCTCACCTGTATTTCAGACATGCACATTTTCTGAAGCAGGACTTCAAAGCCTTTGATGCCCCCTTTTTCTCAATCACACCCAAAGAAGCAAAGGCCATGGATCCAACCCACAGAATGCTCCTTGAGGCGACTTACGAAGGGTTTGAGAACGCAGGACTATCTCTTGATGATGTAGCAGGAACCCTCACATCCTGCTACATTGGCACTTTCACAGGCGACTTCCCAAATCTCCAAGCCAGAGATAATGAAGGGCCATCCATCTACCACGCAACTGGACTGTCGTCTTCGCTGGCGTCAAACAGACTGTCGTGGTTCTATAATCTCAAGGGACCGAGTATGACCATTGACACAGCGTGCTCGTCAAGTTTAACCGCTTTTCATCTGGGATGTCAGAGTATCCGGACAGGCGAAGCAGAAATGAGTGTTGTTGCAGGAGCCAACCTTATGTTCGGGCCCGATATGTCCATTCTTCTAGGCGCTGCGAAAATCTTATCACCAGATGGCAAGTCCAAGATGTGGGACTCGAAAGCTAATGGATTCTCCCGTGGTGAGGGATTTGGTATCACCATTCTGAAATCTCTGGATGCAGCTCTGGTTCGTAAATTTCCTCCCTCTGTTTGTCATTTATTTGAAATCCGAGATATATGGCTCCTCATCTGGATTCTGTAGCGCCCGCATTCGCATGAATACTGACTATAAGTTTAGAGAGATGGTGATACTATTCGTGCTGTTGTACTCGCTTCTGCAACCAACGAAGATGGCCGAACACCAGGAATTTCATTACCAAACAGTGAGGCACAACAAGCCCTCATTCGCACAGCATACAGCCAAGCCGGTGTAGACCCCTCTGAGACAGGATACGTAGAGGCTCATGGCACCGGAACGCAGGCTGGAGATCCGCTTGAAGCAAGAGCAATTCTGGGAACGATCGGCCAGAACAGAACAGAAGGTTTATACGTTGGGAGTGTGAAGACGAACATCGGCCATTTGGAAGGCGCTGCGGGAGTCGCAGGTGTGATAAAAGCAGCGCTGATTGTTGAGCGAGGAATTGTACCGCAGAATCTTTGGTGCGTTGTTTCCGGCCCCGAACCGCTTTTTGGACGAACTAACTGTTGGAGCAGGTTTGAGACACTGAATCCAATGATTTCACTACCAAAAAATGTTCAAATCCCACTCGCGGCTACCAGATGGCCAACCTCAGGTCCACGCCGAGCAAGTGTCAACAGTTTCGGATTCGGAGGGGCCAACGCCCATGTGATTCTCGAGGATGCTGCGTCATACCTTGAACGCAAAGGACTGACTGGGTGCCACGCCACAGTGCTTCATCCGACACTTCCAGCTCCAACAAACGGCCATGGTGATCACGGCAGCAGTAATGGGGTACTATTCCACAAGCCAAAAATCTTCCTCTTCTCGTCGAACGACAAGGACGGAGTTAAGCGAAATATGGAGCGTATGGAAGAGTATCTGAACAACAAAGACGAAGCCAGCTCAAAATTTCTCACCGAGCTCGCTCATACCCTCTCAGCGAAACGATCTACACTACCCTGGAAATCCTTCGTCGTTGCATCAGATATCTCTCAATTGCGACAGTCATTCTCGAGCATCCCAGCGCCAGTCCGATCATCAAGCATAAGCGAAACAAAAATTGCATTCGTCTTTACCGGCCAAGGCGCCCAATGGTTTGCGATGGGAAAAGGGCTATCTATATTCAAGAGCTTCAAGGATAGCATGCTGAAATCCGAGGCCATACTGAAGTCCCTGGGTTGTCCGTGGAGTTTAGAGGAGGAGCTTAGCCGACCGGAGAAGGAAAGCAATATCCGCGCAACGAACTACAGTCAACCAGCTTGCACAGCTTTACAAGTAGCGCTGGTGGACTTGCTCAAAGAATGGGGAGTCAAGCCTGTCGCAGTAGTAGGCCACTCAAGTGGTGAGATTGCTGCGGCATACTGCGCTGGAATGATCGGCCACGAAGCTGCGGTTGAGATCGCCTGGAAGAGGGGTCAAGTATCCGCCACTATTGCACAGAGCGGACTGAAAGGAGGTATGATTGCTGTCAATGCGAGCGCTGAGGTAGTCCAGCCCAAGCTTGATGCTCTTACTCGCGGAAAAGCTGTCGTCAGCTGTTTCAACTGCTGGTCGTCCTGCACAATTTCCGGTGACCAAGATGCCATAGACAAGCTACAAGAGATGTTCAAGTATGATCAGATCATGTGCACGAGATTACCGATGGACGTTGCATACCACTCCTTCCACATGGAAACTGTCCGGGCACTATACGAAGCTGCAATTGCGGACATTCCACACGTCGCTGCTGGCCAGACGATTCCAATGTTTTCATCCGTCACCGGGGCTCTCGTGACACCCAAAGAGATGAAACCATGCTACTGGGTTCAGAATCTCCTCAAGCCCGTCAACTTTACTGAAGCCATGGTATCATTGCTGAACCACAACAATGGCCAGAAGCGAACCAATGATCGCCAAGCTTTTGCAAACATCTTCTTGGAAGTTGGGCCACATTCAGCCTTGCGCAGCTACGTCTTGGACATCTTCAAGAGAGCAGACAAGTTCGCTGATCTGTCGTACGAGAATATGCTTAGAAAGAACTTCGACGGCGTGGAAACTGCCTTACATGCCATTGGAAACCTGTGGACAAAGGCCCATCCTATCGATATGGATCTAGTAAACGAGTGCAGTACCAATGTCAAGATGCTAGTCGACCTACCACCATATGCTTGGAATCATTCGCATACCTTCTGGGACGAGTCGCATCTAAGCGGTGCCTATCGCCTCCGCGACAAGCCTCGGATGGACCTCCTCGGCTACCGTGTTGTTGGAACTCCAGAGCCGACATGGAGGAATTTTCTGCGTTATAGCGAGAACCCCTGGATTCGCGAGCACAAAGTTCAAGGTGCCATTCTCTACCCTGGCGCAGGAATGTTGGTGATGGCTATTGAGGCAGCCAAGCAGCTGGCTGATCCGAACGAGGTGGTCCACGGATACGAACTACGCGATGTCAACATTGTGACTGCCCTCCGCGTCCCAGATACAGAGAAGGGCATCGAGGTCATCCTTCAATTCCACCCGCGTCGAACGGGCACCAAGGCTGCGCCATCTACCTCCTTGAACGAATTCAGTGTATCATCGTGGTCAGAAGAAGCTCAAGAGTGGACAGTTCACGCACGGGGTCTGATTTCTACCACCTACGAATCTTCCTTGTCTACCAGTATGCGATATGAGTTGCAGCTCCAACAGGAGAAACAAAGGCAAGATTTCAAGCATGCAAAGAAAGTTTGCGAGAGGCCTGCCCGAAGCTTTCTCTACGACACCGTTGAGACGATTGGCATGGAATATGGGCCAACGTTTCGGAACATGACCGAGTTATTCGCTGGCCCTGGATCAAGTTATGGCGTTGTTAGTGTCCCAGACACGAAAGCTGTCATGCCACAGAGTTTCGAGTACCCGGCCGTCATTCACCCGGCAACTCTCGACTCCATTCTGCATCTCCTGTTCCCTTGTATCAGCGGCGATGAGCAAGCTCTCACCGAAGCCGTGGTACCATTCTCTTTTGACAGAGTTTTTGTCTCGGCTTCTACCCCAACTACTCCAACATCCAAGCTTCACGGTTTCTGTACGGCCAAGAAAACGAGTTACACGACGTGGATGTCTTCGATTACCGTCTCTGACGAGAACTATTCCGAACCTCTGATCATAATGGAGGGACTGGGCCTCGCTTCCGTGGGTGGGAGCGATGCATCGAGTGTTGGCGAGACTAGGGCTCTGTGTTTTGGTCAAGTCTGGCACGAAGTCGTCGATCTTCTAGAGCCGACCCACGTCAAGGAACTCGTCTACCGAAGAACCATACCAAACAAAGATGATGAAAGTGTGCTGGATCTGCTTGAGTACATCTGCCTGGTGTATATCTATCGAACACTGGAATGGTTTGAAGGCGAGGGAGCGGACTTCGTTCCCGTCGATGGCTTCTGGCAAAGGTACGTGGAGTGGATGAAGGATGTGGTTCAAGATTTCCCTCCTTTGTCCACCTCATCTGAAGAAGTGGAAATCAAGATGATAGCGGCTAGGAAACGTATTGCGTACTCGGAGAGTGGTGATATCACGGTCCAGATGGTTGATCGCATTGGTCAGAATCTCGCCAACATCTTTACTCGCCAAGTAGAACCGCTCCAGGTCATGACTGAGGGAGACCTTCTGTACACTTTCTACCGCGGCGCATTCGGTACGAGTTTTAACAGCAATGTTGCCGAGTATGTTGGCTTGATAGCAGACAAGAACCCTGGACTGAGTATTCTTGAAATCGGTGCTGGAACTGGCGGTACTACCTTCCATGTCCTTGAACGACTACGGAATGAGGATGGGACCTCCAAAGCAAGTCAATACTTCTTCACTGATATCTCCCCAGGATTTCTTGCTAAGGCCCAAGACCGGTTCTCGAAAGACGGCTCGATCATGGAATTCGGAACCCTTAACATTGAGAACAATCCGATGGACCAAGGCTTCGAGCCTGAGAGTTTTGACCTCATCGTTTGTGCAAATGTGCTACATGCCACAAAGAGTATTCAAGAGACTCTTACCCATTGCAGTGCTGTGCTCAAACCTGGTGGTAAACTTATTCTGTCAGAAGTTACGATCAAACGTATCTTCAGTGGATTCATCATGGTATAATGACCTTCTCCATGCTCCGCCTCGAATTCATCACTAACAATCAATAGGGACCGCTTCCTGGTATGATACTTTTCCTCTTCAACTCTTTGATCATTGTATCAGGATCCAAACCCCCAGTACCCTTAGAAGTGTAAATGATTTTTTTAATTGAAGCTAACGACTTTTCGATAGGTTGGTGGTTGGGTGAAGACGATAGTCGAAAAGGTGGACCGCTTCTCGACGCCGAAGAATGGAACACCGCACTTTTGAAAGCAGGTTTCTCAGGATTAGATCTGGATGTACGTGGAGATCGTGAGGAGTCCAAAGAGCCCGTGTCACTCATCGTGTCCACCAAGCCGGATACCTCGCGGGCTCAGCCAGCAACCGAATATGCCATCCTGTCCAGTGGCACGGAAATTTCGGAGAAGCTCGCTGCTACGTTGCAGTCATCACTGTGCTCTGCTGGTCTAAAAGCATCAATCTCTAATTGGAGTTTGTTGACAGATTCGGATGTCAGAGATAAATACTGCATCTCTCTCATTGAGTGGGAAGCCCCCCTTCTCGCAACTATCACTTCGGAAGGCTGGTCCAAACTTCGGCAAATCATTTCCGGCGCTTCTGGCACACTTTGGATCACTGGTGGAGCGGCTATGGACTGCTCACATCCCATGCAATCCCTGATGGTTGGTCTTGCCAGAGCTGTTAGGAACGAAGATGCGGGTGTTGTGCTGGCGACTCTTGATATCGAATCGCCCGATCTGATTAACGTCAAGGAATCATCCGAAGCCATTATCAAGCTTGCTCTTGATCACAGTCGAGGGGGTACCGCCGACGGCGAATACGCTTTACGTGGGAAGACGATCCTTGTTCCCCGCGTTGAGCGAACGCCCTCTGTTGATGCTGCTTTGCGTCGATATGAATCCAAGGGGGAGCCTGAACTAGTGTCGTTCACCAGCTGCGGCCGTCCTCTCAAATTAACAATCAAGACACCAGGGCTTCTCGATACGTTTCGCTGGCAAGAGGATGAGAAGTATTACGAGCCTATGCCCGAAGATTGGATTGAGATTGAAGTCAAGGCTGTTGGACTTAACTTCAAAGATGTGCTAGTTGCTCTCGGGAACCTCAACGAGAAAAAACTAGGTGTAGACGCTTCCGGTATTATCACACGGGTCGGTTCTGCTGTAACACAGTTCGCTGTGGGCGATCGTGTGATGACTGCTTCATGCGACACTTTCGCAACTTTTGTTCGCTTCCCAATGCAGGGAGCTATTCCTATGCCAGCTGATATGAGCTTCGAGGACGCTGCTTCCATGCCTCTGATATTCTTGACAGCGTACTATGCTTTGGTTACGGCAGGCGGTCTAGTCAAGAGCGAGACTGTTCTGATCCATGCTGCCGCGGGTGGAGTTGGACAGGCCGCTATTATACTCGCGAAACAGATTGGTGCCGAAATATTCGCAACGGTTGGACCGGATGAGAAGAAAGCGCTCATCATGGAGAAGTATTCGGTTCCAGAAGATCATATTTTCAGCAGTCGAGATACAAGCTTCGCCAAGGGGGTCATGCGAGCTACCAACGGCCGCGGTGTTGATGTTGTTCTGAACTCGCTTGCGGGTGAGGCCCTGCGTGTTTCGTGGCATTGCTTGAACAAGTTCGGTCGATTCTTGGAGATTGGTAAAGCTGATCTGTTTGCGAACACTGGACTGGATATGAAGGTTTGTTGGAAAGAATCCAAACCCTATGCAGCCGTGCTGACTTTCTTCACAGCCCTTCCTCGACAACAAGAGCTACATTGGTGTTAATCTGCTTGACTTTGAAAACAACCCTACGCCGCGGGCCATCGCTCTTTGGAGCGACGTTGCCAAACTGATCCGAGCGGGTTCACTGAGACCTGTCTTTCCTCTCCAGATTTTCACGATGTCCGAAGTGGAAAAGGCATTCCGATACATGCAGACTGGCAAACACATGGGTAAGGTAATTGTGAGGGTGGACGACTCAGACATGGTTCCGACAATTCCTCGCACACCTCAAGTTGGCGTCCGCTCTGGTGCTACTTACATCATTGCTGGCATTGGTGGTATATGCCGCGAAATTGCCCGCTGGCTGGCAGAGAAAGGCGCTGAGTCGTTGGTCTTTCTTTCAAGATCTGCTGCTACTGGTACAGAGAACGCAAGGTTCGCTGCAGATCTTCGCAAGACATACGGCGTTAACATCCTAGCTTTTGACTGTGATGTTGGCAATCGAGCCGCGTTGAAGACTGCCTTGGAGCAATGTAAAAGTCTTCCTCCTATCAAAGGATGTGTGACAGGAGCCATGGTGCTAGATGTATGTGCACCCGATCTTGTCCAGGCAAAAGATTCCACTGACAAGCACATCAGGATACTCTTTTCGACAAGATGACCGCTGAACACGTTCAAAGGACGGTTGGTCCGAAAGTCCACGGAACATGGAACTTGCACGAGCTACTGCCAAAAGACATGGACTTCTTCGTCATGCTCAGCTCTCTAGCAGGAGTGATGGGCCATCGTGGACAGGGCAACTATGGATGCGGAAAGTAAGTGGATCCGGAAGGAGGATCAATACATGGCTCATACTTACAAACTCGTGATTACAGCATCTTCCAAGACTACTTCGCCTCCTTCCGCCGCTCTCAAGGCCTCCCTGCTATGACCATCGATATCGGATACCTCCTCAGCGTGGGTTTTGTCGCCGAGCATGATGAATACGTCGACCATGTCAAAGCCATGGGCTTGAAAGTCATGCACAACAGCGACTTGCATGGGCTCCTCTCCATTGCCATGGAAGGGAACGCCGCGCATCCCGCGCAAGTCATGTGCGGCCTGCCCTACAATGAGTACAGTGAAGCGTGGTACTGGATTCAAGACGGCCGATTTGCTGCTCTACGAAACCGTGCTGGGGGTGCAGCTGTCGGATCTGCCTCCTCGATATCATTGCGAGATGAACTGACGCGTTGCGCAGACGCGTCGGATGCGATAGACCTGATTACCGCTGCCCTGGTGCAGCGATTGGCCAAGCTGATGATGATGCCGGAGAGTGACGTTGATGCAGGTAAACCACTGAGTACTTATGGAGTAGACAGCTTGGTTGCTGTTGAGGTGCGGAATTGGATTGCAAAGGAGATGGCGGTTGAAGTTAGCGTGTTTGATCTGATGGCGAATGTGCCAATGAGGCAACTCGCTTCAGACCTTGTGGGGAAGTGCAAGTTACTACAGGATATCAAATAGAATATTATTCATTAATATATACTATAATGAGAATAATCCCCAAGTTTCTTTTGTTACATAATTACGCCAGTTTTTCGCATATATAAAAGAGACTAATACTTAAACTAGATTGGAGGGACGTGCACAAGGAGTAAAGAGAAGTTTACTTTTACTTCCAACCTTAAACTTTCGACGCCAACATATTCTCCTCCAGGCAAACCAGCATATTCCTGTTCTAAATTCTGTGATTTCTCTTTCTCTTCACCCGGTCATCGACTTGCCCTTCTCGCTCATTCTGCCTTATGTCGGGTATTTCAGCCACAGCTGTCTCCATCTTTGCCAATAAGCGAAAGACTTCTGTACAGCATAGCTGAGATAGGGTCATCGTCGGCCAAAAGCCAATGGTCGAGCGTGGTAGCCAAGGGAGCGCTAGCTAAGGCCTTACTAACCGGAGGCTCAAACTCCGAATCAGATTTGTCGCGAGGGCTCTGGTCGGGACGCTCCATCGAGCTAGAAACGGTTCCAGACTACCAATAGAATAGCAGTTAGCAAAAAGATATGTATGTGTGATAATCTGACCTTTAGATTGCCCATTATAGGAGTCGTTGGTGACAGTCCGTCTAGGATGGAGTAGGCTTTGTACTTACACCACATGTGCACGCCATCTCGGATGCACTAATATCGAAGGCTTTGATAGAGGTGTTTACTGAGTTACTGGCCTCTAATGCAGGAATATGAGCAAACTGGGATGAGTCGGGGCCAGACTCAGAAGTAGTAGCGAGTATATGATGCATGTTTGGTAGAAGAACTAGGAGGATATTTTTAACATCACCACACAAGGTAGGCGTAGTGAAGATGACTCCATATCAGCTCTTTGTTGACAGGTTTTTGGTGGCCGGTAGGGGCCGTGGATGACCGATCAAGATCGCCGGGATACGAACCTTTGACCAGTCGGTATGGATTTTTGAATTGTTATTTTGCGTAAGAATCATTATTTTTCATTTGGCTGTGAAATGCCCTGTAGCGCACAGACCCGTGCCGGTAGGCTCGTTAGTCGGGTTGCTCAGTTGTCGAGCAATTAAAAGCAATTAAGTATATTAAAAGCAATAAATTTGTAGAAAAAAGGAAGGCATTAGCTTTTATTAAGATATGTTAGGTATTCCGGTATTTTATACCGTTATATTTAAGAATATTAAAAGATTTTTATATTTTTTATAATGTTGATCCATGACATCACCGAAGTCCAAAACCTAATAGATCAAGTGTCACCTCAAGTCGTTAGCACAAGATTTTATGTCATTACGTGTGCAGTGCTTGGTGGCATCTTGGTTCCCCACGGAACGGCCCGCTGGTGGGTCCCGCTCAGCTACAAATTACGTATCGTGGTCTAGACCATCACTTACCAGCAACGTGGTTAATTCAACAAATAAATGGTGAAGAACAATGAGTAAATGATATTATTTACTCGAGGAAATTATTTAAAGGATATAGATACATTTTGTTAAGTTTAACAGGGCTGTTTGTTTTTCCTGGTTTTGTTGTCATCGTGACAGCACAAGCCAGCGG
>JAFJYG010000692.1:0-29397 GCA_017366145.1 Cadophora sp. M221
TGGCCTTATTATCCATCTTTGTTAAGGGCTTTCCCTTGGTAAATATGTCAAGTGGTAATACTTTAAGTAAAGTGCTCAAAGTGTAATGTTCTTACTATTTGCAAGTATTATGCGTACAAGCTCGTTAAGTTGGTATTAGCAATAAAGTATATTCACAAAACTCTTTGGTTCTCTATAGGAATAAAGGCGTTACAAGCAGTAGTAAACTGTAAAGTAAACTTGCTTTATAAATTTAAGCACAAAGCTCTACTACCTAAGAAACTATGGTATTTATATAAAACTGTATTTCAATGAAATCCCTAAATTCCTTAAATCCCTAAATTCCCAAACCTCACGAGAAATTCCTAGGCTTTAGGGATCCCCCACGTGACCTGATCTTGGCTTCTCTGTGCAATCCAGGCTGCCGAGCCTCAGGGCCAAGACCCACGTGATTCCTCGAACCGTGACAAGTTTGTCTCGGGTTTCCAATGACTTAGGCTATTAATTTAAATACCTTTAAGTTCTTTTTGAGCGATTATATACTTGGTGTTACTTCTCTCGCTGCCTAGGCTTATTGCACTAAACTCCTTGGGCTTCGTGGCCTATTCAAAGGATTCTAGCGGTGGGTTCTTAATATCAAGTTCTCAAAGTTCTTTTATTAGTTGTTTGGTTTCCTTATTGCTTAAAGCTTCCTTGAGTTGAGTATGAATATGAACTTTTTTTAGCTTGTTTAAAGTTATGTGCTAATACGTGGCGCTGAGTTGCTTTGGTGGGGCTTAATTATTCCTGGGGCGTTATAGCCGCCACGACCCATGGCATAAGACGATTGCTCTTCCTTGGCGAGACTTTCTCGTTGCTTGGGGTTTTGTTGGTAAGAGCTAGCCATATGTTCTAATAAGTCACATTCGAAGCACAGATTATTTCGTCGACGCTTATTTATAACTTCCTTGAATAGTTCTTCTTAGCGAGGCTTTCCCTTGCCCTTGTGGTAAGTTGCGTTAACCTTTTTAAAGTTGATTTATTAGTTTTCTTTTGCTTTTTTATATCGTAGCTACTTGTTTTATTATTAGCTGTGGTTATTTTCTTTAAAAGTCTTTTGTTTTTTGCAAAATTCGTAAAGCTAATTACTAATTTTAATTAATTGCTTAATTAGATTTATAATATTAGTGGCTAGTAAATTAATGCGCGTAAGTTTTATGCGTATTTTGTTCTTAAGCTTTTATTAGTAATAACTAATTAGTAATTGCAAGTTTTATTTTATTTTTACAATGTATTACTAAAACTTAATGGCGTAGGCTATTACGCTTTTAGTTTGCTTAAATTTATATAAGTAGGTTTTTGTAGTTTTCGCGGTATTAATGTCTTTAAATATACAACGTAGTTTTTTTTAAACCCATTTTAATTTCCAAACATAAATTTAGTTATTATTATGGTTTTACTAATATTCTTGTTATTAAAGTAGTCTTAAAAAAAGAACTAAACTTATACCAAGGCTTCCTCTTAAAGGTAAAAGGCTGTTCAAAGGCAGTATGCCTTAGCCATTAAAAACTTGTTGTTATTAAAATGCTAGTAGAACTCAATTTGTAGCAGCCAAGTCTCCAGTTCTCGACGATTACCGGAGAACGTATCGAGTAGCTTAACCCAGAGTATCTCCCTAAGTTTTGTGATAATTGGTTTGAGAGCGTTAGGCATATCCTCGTCGTCGAGGTTTTGCTGTTTGTAAGTAAATAAGGGCGTGTCAATGATATTGCCCTTGAGGCTAAGTATTTAAGCAAGATTGAAAGTAAACATAATGTATATAAGTTAATACTTTTAATAAGAAGGTGCTTAAAGTATTACGATTATTATGTTTACTTAATGCAAATACTAAGTGCGCAAATTAATCTCAAATAATTAAAAAGTGAGTATATTACATATAATTAAAGATAGTAACTAAGTATAAGTAATAATACTATTTTAAGTTAAGTACAAAGCTTTTATCTAATAGCAAATGTGCTAATCTTATATAAAACTCTTTGTACTTAAATACCACCAAATCTTAGCGATTTGGCGTTTCATATCGCTGGACCTTAGCGGTTCATTAGTTCATTACGTGACCCTCTCGTCACATGATTTCATCCTAGTCTTGGCTTCTTTGTGCAACCGGGTTGCCAAGCCTCAAGGCCAAGACACATGTGATACACCTACGAGGTAGGTTTGTAACACGTAGTTGGCTTTCATTTTGCTAATGCGAAGTATATAATCACAATTAAGAGATTAAGAGAAGTAATACTAAGGGATATTTGCTAGTATATAAGCACAAGGTATATTAACTTATGTAAGATATTAAAAACTTAGGGATTGCGTTGATTTCTCTTGAGTTTTATTATAAGTTAATAATATTAAATCAAACTAGTTTGCAAGTGCAAATGCATATGTAGAGACGTTTTTTTCTCAAGGTAAATCTTTAGCTTGGTGCTAAGAAGAGAAGTTTGACTTTGCTTTTGAAGACTTAAATTGACCAGCGTAATAAGTACGCTTCATAATTTGTCTCTAATTTTTAATTTAAATAGCAATTATATACTTACCTAAAGTTCTTAATTTGTTGAACTTAATAAATAGCTTCTTGCGTAAGCGTGGCTATAGCTTGTTTTTTAAGTTCATCTTAAGAATAATTTAATTCCTAATGCTAGCATTTTAAGCCAAGGTTTGGAATTAGTGGTAAAACTCTTAAAAGATGTTCTTAAGGCTTATCTTTAACTTAAAGTAATCGTTTCAAGCGGTTTATTTCTCATAAGGGTTTAACAAAAATAAGACTAACTATTTAATTAAGTTAAAAGTGTTTGTTTTCATTTTATTAATATTAAGCTTTGGTTTCATAAAAAAGGGTTTTAAAAATATACAAGCTATTTCATTTGTTTATGCAAAAAGCCAATTTATTATATATTTATTATTAATAAAGTATAACTTATAGTGGTTTAAAGAGCGCGCTATTTGTATACACTAAAGAAAGAGGCTGTAGTTAATACTATTAATAAGCTTAACCAAAAGATTAGGGATCTTTTTAATACGAGTAGCAATTAACATAGCAAAAAGATAAGAAGAGAAATGATAAAAGTTTTGATGATGCAAAGTGCGGCGTTTGCGGTAATTATCTTTACTATTATTATTCTTATTATTTAGTTCTTCACTAGAACCAAGTGTAAAAGCACGCTGTGCCTTGCTTTTGTTTTTAGGGAACTTAAAAGCAAGAGTTTCCTTAATAATATGATAAAGAAAAGAACTGTTACTTTGAAAAGTTACAAATCTGCTAGTGGAGCTATGTACAAGAAGCACTTCGTATGGTTGTTGTTGCTAAAGGGCTTTTCTCAATTGAACTAATTTAGCTTAATGCTGATTTGCCTTAGCACAAGTCGCAGTTAACTATTCCTTTAAGACGCGAAATCGCCTTTTCATATTAGTTTCTCTTGTAAGTGTTATCATAAGTGTGTTGGTAAGAGAGTTGGCATTGGAATTGCTAATAAGATGTACAAAGAAAAAAGTAAATAATATATTGGCGTCTTTAAAGAATTGTTTTGCTAAAAAGATAACCTTTAGTTTGGCTTATTAATTAGGAAGTAAAGGTCCGGAGAAGAGAAGTTGGTTGTTTCTACGAGTTTATTGTGCTATAAAGAAAGTGGTAAGGAATACAAAGAAGAGTTGAGGGGTTGAAGTTTGTACTGCCTTTTAATTTAATATAAGTTGTGTTGGTTTAATAATCGTCACATTGTAATCACATGCTCGCTTACCGAGTGTGTGGGGTATATAAGGGGGGCTTTCTTCTTGAAAAGCTCCCCCTTTCCTTGAATACACATATTTATCACTAAAGAAACTCCTTTAATTATATGTCGATTTTACAGCTTTGCTTTGAAGCCTTGAAATCTGTGGTACCACTCGAGTTATAACGATAAGTTGGTTTAATGCCATTCGTTGAAACGATGCTTAATATAAGTCTTTCTTATAAAGAGCTAGTTTCGTAGTAACTGCTTACAAGGGAATTTGAAAAAGGGATATTTATTATCTTCTTAAACGAGTTAAAAAAGAGTTATAAATAATATAACGCTTGCTTTAAAAAAACAGTAATTACGTGTGATTGCGGCTTCACATTATAATAAAAGTTTTGTGAAAATAACAAGACTATCTTAAAATTTATAACTACAAAAAAAAGAAAATTAAAAGCGTAGGTCTTTATATACAAAGAAACGCCATAAGGTTGTTCAATCTCGATAAGCTCGGCTAAGCCAGGATACCGGAAATAAGGCTCTAAGCGCTTTCAATTGTTACACATTATGTATCTAATTTCGTTAAAGTTGTAAAAGTCACAGTTCAAAATCTCGTA
This sequence comes from Cadophora sp. M221, assembly GCA_017366145.1. NCBI lineage: Eukaryota > Fungi > Ascomycota > Leotiomycetes > Helotiales > Ploettnerulaceae > Cadophora > Cadophora sp. M221. The sequence goes on from JAFJYG010000692.1 coordinate 4,337, forward strand.
TTTTGCTCTTATGTTTTTCACTAATTAAAACCACGCGCCAATTAGCTTAAGATCTTTGCACAAGGCTCTTTGGAAATCATAAATGCAATTAAAATATGTCTTAAGAGCTAGTTGTTGTTGTACGAATTAATGCACTTAAAGCTTATCAACACGTTTTTCTTTTTGCGATTTGAGAACAAAATTTGCTATATCTTTTATATGTTGATTTAATAGTCATCACGTTCTAATCACATGCTTGCTTATCAAGTATTTAAGGAGAGCTCTCGTACAAAGCTCTCCTTTTCTTGAATATACATTTTTACTATACCGAGACCCCTTCTTAAATGTGTCGATTTTACACCGGAATTAGTAGTACTACTCAAGTATAATAATATTGATTAATTTTAGTTACTCAAATTGATTAACAAGTTAATTGGTTAAACTTAAAGAGATATCTTTGAAGCTATGTAGTGTTTGCTCTCTATTGCTTCGTATGATATACTAAGGGAGATATATTTAAAATATTATAGTATTTGCTTTCTTATATTTTGATAATATCTTTAAAAGTCTTTCGATCTTTTACGTGCAGTATTTGCTTTTCACGCAACGTCGAATTGTTGCGTTTATTACGCCTTTATACTATTTCGAAGCTAGCAAGATCTTTCGAATGAAAGGCAGGAATACCTTATTCCTTAACCTCATCGCAGTCGACCTTCTGCGAATATTAACTTCAATCTCTTTATTAAGCCAACTCGATCTTCTCTTCTGCACGCCTCAAAATTGCCTACTTTGACCTCTTCACTAAGCTAGCTTGAAACTATCTTTTTTGCACGCCTCAAAACCTACTTCCATAAGCTATTAAGCTTTCTTTTAACGCTTCCTTCTTCCAATTCTTCCCCCTTTTCTTTAAAGCCACGTTACTTTACCAGCTCAATTTGGAAATTGAGTCTTGGCAAGCTCTACGCATTAACGATAATTTTGCCTTGGTACCAAATCAAACTCTTGGCAAGTTTTACCTTAGTTAGGAGTTTTATATTGGTTGTATTAACCCTGGTACCAAGGCTTTCGAGAGTAGGGAATGGAATTGGCTTCTTTGTATTTAAAGACTTATTGTTGTTAATTGATTATTGGCTTTTAAGCTAGCATTTGGTTCAAGGGAGACGTTTTTTGAGAAGGAAAAACTACTAGTATTGGTTTAATAATCATCACGTTTTAATTACATGCTTACTTATTGAGTATTTAAAGAGAGCTCTTGTATAGAGCTCTCCTTTTCTTGAATACACATTTTTACCATACCGGGACCCCCCCTTAAATGTGTCGATTTTACACCGGAATCAGTGGTACCACTCAAGTATAACGACATATTAGCTAGCTAAGGCGCAAATTCTTTTGCATTTATATTAAGTATATTCCAAATAATAACTTTCTTCTTTAACTTAGATAATTTAACGTTTATTAGTTAATACTTATAAAAAAAAAGATAACTGTTTATTTTAAGTCAAAGTAATAATTTGAGAACTTTATAAATTTTTACTACAGCTTAATGGCTTAACTTTTTAAACGTACAAATAGCCTTAATAGCTAAGATAATTCGTACTTTTTAAGTTTAAATTTTCATTGGTAATTGTTAAGAAAACGCGTGTTGAATTTAGTAAGTGATGAAGTGAGAAAAAGTGCGCAAAGTTTTAATATGCGCAAAGTCTTAATAAACCACGTTAAGTAAATTATAAAAATTAATTATTTTAATAAATACTATTTATTATTTATATTTTATTATCTTAAAAAACATAATAAAAAAACAATTATAAACAATTGTTAATATTTTCTTTAGTATACGTAAGCATAAAAACACGCTAACAACGAAAAGAGAATAATATCACAATTTAAGATTATGTGCGTCTTGGCCCTAAGGCTTGATAGCTTGGCTGCACAAAGAAGCTAAGATAAGCATCACGTGACCACTTAAAGCCTTTAAAGCTTTAAAATCCAAGGTTCTTTATTGGTGCAATACCGGTTTATGTACCACGCCGCATGTGTGAATATATTCCAATACAAGTATAGTAATAAAGTTTAAAGTATAGGTTGTAAAATTTGTGTTCTATTGAAGAGAGCGCAAGAATAGCTAGTATATATAGGGGCTTGGAAAGCCACCGAACCCAGTACGAACCCTCACCGACACCAGTTTGGCAGGGATACGACCTCCTGGTCCCAGCCCAATCCTTGGTCCTAGAGAAAGTACGTTCTTGCAGGGGCCTGTGGACCAACATTCTTGAAGCCTCAAGACCGCAAGCTCCTTAGAAATCCCATTAAATTAAAGTTTTATATAAAACAAAGTAGTTTCTTAGGTAGTTATTGGTGCAGTACCGGTAAGAAAGCACCAAACGCTTGTTGATATATCAAATACGTTAAAGTGCAGTGAGACAGTCAGTCAAAAGTATGGTATGGTTGTAAAGTCTGGCTCTCTTAAGAAGTGCTGGAGGTGGTCTATATATACATGTTTACCCCTCCGAAAGGGGTCTGAAACAGGTCCGTACTGCCTCAGGCTTACTTCCAAAGAACCTCGGCACAAGCAATTCCTTGCGTACCAACAGTAGCAAAGCTTTGTGCTTAAATTCATATAGCAAGTTTACCTTACAATTTACCACTACTTGTAATGTTTTTATTCTCATAAAGAACCAAGTTGTCTTGTGACTTTACTTTATAACTGATACCAACCGACGAGCCTGTACACACAGTACCCGCGAACCGCAAGAACGTTACACTGAAATCATTTTCAAGCCTTGTGGTGGCTATACCATGCAGATTTATCTGAACTCGCTAGGCAGATCAGTACTTTGCCGGGGTGGCGAACCGTTTTTGGAATAGCGTGCTGAAAGCTACACCTCTGAATATCTGGGTAATTTCGAAATTGGAAAACTGACATGTGACTCTGATTTACAGCCCTACCTTTCAGGCAAGTATCGGTAAAGCCTTTTCTGGCCAATTCAAGTTCAGGCTGACAAGCCTGTCATCACATTCTCTTCTACCGTCCGCAAGGAGTTCGACGGGTTACTCACGATCATCCCAGCAGACGGCCAATATCGCCGTTTCCGGTCAGCCGTGCCGAGATGCCCTGCACAAGATATTCGGGCTCATTGTCGCTCTCCAAGAAAGACATCTTCCAGTCTATAAATCAACATGCTCCCCTAGGACCCTCTATGAAATAGAGAGAAAAGAAAAAAGAGATATATATTAAGACTATGGTTAGTTTAATATATAAGCTTTGGCCCCTGTCCAAGCCGAATAAAAAAAATTCTCCCTGACGATTGTCCCCAAGTAATATTTTCGTCCCAAATAGCTATACAAGTAGCTCGATATTCAGAAGGTAGCCAGAGAACATTTGCAACGCCCTCTACGATCCAAGAATCTGATATACTTAGAGATGGCAGCACCTTCCCGTTAGGCGAGAAGGCGACTGAAGTGACAGAGCGCGAATGGCCCTCGAGAGTCTGTAGTGCTGCTCCTGTCACGGCATCCCAGAGCTGGACCGTGTTATCATCCCACCCAGACACGACCTGCTTGCCGTCGGGCGAAAAGGCGACTAAAGTAATAGACACGATCTGCTTGCCGTCGGGCGAGAAGGCGATTGAAGTGACAGAGTTCGAATGGCCCTCGAGCGTCTGTAGTGCTGCTCCTGTCACGGCATCCCAGAGCCGGACTGTATTGTCCCAGGACCCAGACACGACCTGCTTACCGTTGGGCGAGAAGGCGACTGAAGTGACGAAGCGCAAATGGCCCTCGAGTGTCTGCAGTACTGCTCCTGTCACGGCATCCCAGAGCCGGATTGTGTTATCGTCCGACCCAGACACGACCTGCTTGCCGTCGGGCGAGAAGGCGACTGAAGTGACAGAGCTCGAATGGCCCTCGAGTATCTGTAGTACTGCTCCTGTCACGGCATCCCAAAGCCGAACTGTCTTATCCCACGACCCAGACATAACCTGCTTACCATTGGGCGAGAAGGCGACTGAAGTGACAGAGCGCGAATGGCCCTTGAGCGTTTGTAGTGCTGCTCCTGTCACGGTATCCCAGAGCCGGACTGTCTTGTCGTCCGACCCAGATACGACCTGCTTGCCGTCGGGCGAGAAGGCGACTGAAGCGATAGAGTCCGAATGGCCCTCGAGCGTCTGCAGTACTGCTCCTATCACGGCATCCCAGAGCCGGACCGTCTTGTCCCCCGACCCAGACACGACCTGCTTGCCGTCGGGCGAGAAGGCGACTGAAGCGACAGAGTCCGAATGGCCCTCGAGCGTTTGCAGTACTGCTCCTATCACGGCATCCCAGAGCCGGACCGTCTTGTCCCAGGACCCAGACACGACCTGCTTACCGTTGGGCGAGAAGGCGACTGAAGCAACAGAGTTCGAATGGCCCTTGAGCGTCTGCAGTACTGCTCCTGTCACGGCATCCCAGAGCCGGACTGTCTTGTCCCAGGACCCAGACACGACCTGCTTGCCGTTGGGCGAGAAGGCGACTGAAGCGACAGTGCGCGAATGGCCCTCGAGCGTCTGCAGTACTGCTCCTGTCACGGCATCCCAAAGCCGGACCGTCTTGTCGTCCGACCCAGATATGACCTGCTTGCCGTCGGGCGAGAAGGCGACTGAAGTGACAGAGCTCGAATGGCCCTCGAGCGTCTGCAGTACTGCTCCTGTTACTATATCCCAGAGCCAGACTGTCTTGTCCCACGACCCAGATACAACCTGCTTGCTATTGGGCGAGAAGGCGACTGAAGTAACAGAGCTCAAATGGCCCTCGAGTGTTTGCAGTACTGCTCCTGTCACGGCATCCCAAAGCCGGACTGTGTTATCGTACGACCCAGACACGACCTGCTTACCGTCGGGCGAGAAGGCGACTGAAGTGACAGAGCGCGAATGGCCCTTGAGCGTCTGTAGTGCTGCTCCTGTCACGGCATCCCAAAGCCGGATTGTATTATCGTACGACCCAGACACGACCTGCTTGCCGTCGGGCGAGAAGGCGACCGAAGTAACATAGCTCGAATGGCCCTCGAGCGTCTGCAGCGCCGCGCTCCAGTGTGCTTGCACTTTTGGTTTCAATTGGATCCAATCTGGGATATATCGCTCGAATGTCCTTCGAACAATGCTATTTCCTGGTGCAAAGACAAGAGCAGAGCAGTATAGTTGTAAGGGTGCCTGTTCAATCGCTGATCGATTGTACAACACAAATCGCTTTACATCATGGATAAATGCATGCAAATCAGGGCTATCAGTAGCCTAAGGGCAAGTTAGAACTTTCTAAATCACAAATAAATAGCTTACTAAAACGTGAGCCTGTAAGGACAATATTGCTTGAATCCCTTCTGAGATCTTGCCCATCCACCCAAGCGCCTCAAGCCAGTGCAGCAGATGCTCCTTTAGAAATCGGCTGACATCATTGCTATTGTAAGCCTTGGGACCACTCTTTTGCAGATGCTGGACCCAGTAGAGGCATGCGTACTGAACGTCAGGTGGAAGACATTCCTGCAAACGACTGTTCCCAACCTGGCTGACTTGACTACCAGGAGCATACATACTGCAGATGTCCTTCTTGAGTGCCTGAGGCATCAGTTGTATACAACTAGTAGCTAACCGCTGGTGTGCCTCCTTCTCATCTACCCAGAAATCCTCACATCGATCTTTGCTAAGGAGGAAGTCGCGGAAGGAAGGGTGATGGAGGCGGAGCGGGCAAGTCGGGTTGTTTGGAATATTAAGAATTGCATGGAGGTCGTTGAATATTGAGTCGAGTTCTTCCTTGGAAACTTGTAATAGACTGCTTAATGCAGATAGAGAAAGAGGTGAGAGTAACGCTGCTGTACTTCCAAGTATATGCTTTAGCATATCGCATATCTCTTCTTTCTCTTTATCCGAATAGTCCGAGGAGATCGAGTGCTTGAGGACAGCAAGGTATAGTCCATTGAGGTGCTTCTCTGGTGCAGTGATGGTGCTGCTGCTACCTCTGAGAATGGTTTCCAGTCTTTTGTGTGCAAATCGCCTTCCTTCACGGATGAACCGACATGTCGTTGCCGCCCAGATAAAGAGTCCACTAGCATAGACAACCAGCTGTTCCAGAACTTCCTCGCCTGGCCATTTAGGTCCAAGAGCCCACTCTTGTCCGACTATCCCTAGATGGTGTTCCAAGAAAAGAGAGATATCATGGTTGATAATTGCTGGCTGTATGTCGTGGAGTACGAAGTCCTGATGTTCGGCTTGTGGGATAGCATGTATGCCGTGTCGAATTGGAACTTCAGGTCTGCTTGTCAAAAAGACTCGAAGTCTCACAGTCGTTAACGATCGAGCTTCAGCTAGAAGCTGTAGAATTGTGCGCACGTGGCCTTTGTTGTCACACTCATCAAGGGCATCAATAATAAGCAGATAGGAAGATGGAGATGAGGGCTTGTTTGACTTTACCAACTTTAACGGACGAATAATAAGCTCGCGCCACTGATCTAAAAGAGATAAATTCGCAATATCGCTCCGCTCCCTTACAGCATCACAGATATGTGTTTGGAGATATGGCACAGCATTCGCGAGTTGTACAGCAAGACTTGTGAAGAGCTTGCCGGCATTGCTCACGTCTCCGCCGCCCCTTGAGAAGAAGAAGCTGGCTCCAAGACGCTTCTGCTCGCTGTATCTGCGGGCGACGGTACGGGAGATTGTTGACTTTCCCGTCCCAGCTAGGCCGCTCAGCCAGAAGATACATCGCTCATTTTGTCTATCCTTTCCATCAGTCCAGTCATATATCTCTTGTAGAAGGTCGACGCGCGTGTTAGGGAGGCAGACAGGTTCGTCTTGGCGGTCGTATGCGTTAAAAGGCGCCTCTTCAGCATACGGTAGGTGACGAAGTAGGTCTTTCTCAGGGCCTGGACTCTAGTTAGCGCTAGTCTTAACAGTGTGTTGAGCATTAATCGTATAGATAGACTTACCGTTGAAAGGTTTATCAATTGCGTCTCGGAGTCGCTGAAACGCCTTGACTTCTCCTTCGCCATAAAGAAGGGGCATTTGAACATCAAAGATACCAAATAGCGAATATGCTTTGTCTTCTCCGCGTGTGGTGCGTCGGCTTTTTACCCATAAGAGTCGTTCATCAACGTCGAATTGAGACAAAACGTATTCTCGAAGCGCCGTGGTAGGGATTCCCGTAATCTCGTGAATTTGTTGCTCTAGAGTTCTCTTATCACCTAGCTGCTCGCGTTCTCGGGAAAAGAATGCAATTGATCTTGGAGCGAGAAGCTCTTGAAGGGTCCAGCCTCGTGTAAACCATTCGCTTGCTCGGAAAGCAGAATCCCAAGTAGACTCGGCAGACGTATCACTTGCTTTCCGCTCTTGTGTCGAAACATCCGATAAATAGACGTAGCACCTAGCCGCTTTTTGATACCAGCGAAACATCGAGTTGATAGCTTCTGAGAGCTCGGCGCTGCTCGATTTATCGATGCAGCATGTATCGACCCAAAAGTATTTCAAGCCATCACGCCTAGCCTGTTCTCCGCAGAACTGTATCTTGCCATAGCCGCCAGCTTTACTCTTGCTCGTACCATCTGTCAGGTCCTTGAAGGTAACCTCGTCCGTTCCCCACCTGTGTGAAAGTATAGCATAGTTGGGTATGGCGCTTTCAAAGAACTCGGTCAGGCTAAAGTTGCCATCGTAGTCAGACTGCAGCAAACGCATTGTTCGAAAGGTTCGAGGGTTGCAGTAGGGTAGGGTTTCGGAGAGTTGTTGAGGCGTCAATTAATAGGTGTGAGGTGAAATTGGAGAAAACTTCGTGCGGACTCAGCTGAGGGGAAGCCTCGCGGCAATGCCATCGTCTTACTTTCGTATATCACTGGACTGGAAGCGCGCAAGACCGGCCAGTCGCGCAACCTTAAATTCTGGAAGCCATAGGGATAGGATATTCGAAACCGCCTTCGATTGATATAGTCTTGTTGCTGAAAAGGGAGCCGAATAATTGGAGAGTGGACGTTAGAAACAGAAACCTAGGATCCTGCATTTACCTTAAATCTTTGGAGTTCGAGCTTCTCGCCTTGAATCTTAGGCATGAACTTAATCAGGCAACAACTCTCCGTTGCTTCGGTCCCGTGATTCCATAAGTGAGCTTAGGCGCAGATACCGTATGGTGTGCAGTATTGTTCCCCACTAAGATCTCCACTCGCTTCGATCCGAGGTACGTAAGGGGGTAGTAAGTGGGTCTCGTCCACCCCCCTAGTTTCTGCCATTTCCACAGCTATTTACAGTAATGATTTACCATCCCGAAAGGCCCCCTTTGCGTAGTCTGACCTTCTTGAGTCTCTAAGGCATAGTATCAATAAACCTATTGATCATATTGATAAAGATCTCGTTCTCCCAAATATCTAAAATAGCTCTTTTCAAGTCCTCTAAATCCCAACCTTCGTGAGGGTTTCTATTTCGTAGCTTTTTGTAACGTTCTTGCTGTTCGCGGGTACTGTGCGTACAAGCTCGTCGGGTTGGTATTAGCTATGAAGTAAAGTCACAAGACAATTTGATTTTTTATAAAAATAAAAACATTACAAGTAGTAATAAATTATAAAATAAACTTATTATATTAATTTAAGCACAAAGCTTTACTACTTAAGAAACTATTGTGTTTATATAAAACTATAATCTTATGAAATCCTTGAGAAGCTTACAACTCTAAGGTTTCGAGAGCCTTGAATTCTAAAGCTTCAAAAGCTTCAAGTGTTCATATGACGTCGTTTTGGCTTTTTTATGCAGCTAAGCTGCCGAGCCTTAGGGCCAAAACACACGTGATCCCAAATTATAATATTATTTCTCTTTTGTTGTTAGCATATTTTTACGCTTAAGTATATCAAAGAAAATATTAATAATTACTTATAGTTATTTTTTTCTTTTATTATATTTTTTAAAATAACAAAGTATAAATAATAAATAATACTTACTAAAATAATTAAGTTTTATAATTTGCTTAGTATATTATGCTTTAATTATATTTACTATTATTACAATTACATAGTTTTAAATAAAAAATTCTAAAGATATAAGAAGTGCATTTATTAAAAGTTAAAATGCAATACTTTTTAAATATTAATTAATAACTTTTAAAGCCTAAGAATAAAAAAGAATTAATTAAAGTTTAAAAAAATATGGCTTTTAAGGCAATCATAGCTAATTTGGCTTGCGTTTGCAAGCTTAAATAGTGTTAAGCTAAGCTGCGCAAACAAAAACATGAAATGCTTTGTTAGGACTTAAAAACCTTAAATAAGCTTAATAAGGCGAAGGCAAAGGAAAAAAAAAAGAAGAAAAAAGTAGTAAAAGCACAGCGAAATATTAAGTTAATAAGCACTAAGCGCTTTAATAACTCCTTTAACTTCTTATTTAACTTACTAATTAATCTTTTTTTAACCTTTTAAATTTGCTTTAAGTAAATTTAAGTTTTATTAATAAAAATTAGTAAGCTTTTTAAAGCAATTAAAAGTTAATTTAAACTTTTATGTGTTTTTAAATAAAAAGTAGTTTAATTATTTCACTAAGTATTTAACTTACTTTTTAAAATACTAATAGTTTAATAATTTCTTAATATTATATTTTATAAGTAAATTAATTAATTTAATAATTATTTTTAAGGCTAGTAATACTCTTAGTAGTGCTTTTTTAGTAGTAATATATAAAACATAAGAAAGATTTTTATTATTATTATAAGTACCTAAAGCTTATAATTTAATAGTTTTTTAATTTTCTTAATTTTAAAAAGTCTTAATTTCTTATAATTTAGTTTATTACTTAATTACTTTATATTAATGTTTTTTTTATAAAAAATAAATCTTATTTCCTTCTTATAGTATTAGCTTTTAATTATGTGTTTTATTATAATAATGCGTATTTTTTATCACTATAAATTACAACTTTTATAATAATTTTTAATAAAGTTTCTTAATATTTTAAACTTAAATGCATATTGCATTATTATTCACTTTTGTATTTACTAGTTTCCTATAAGCTAGCGGCTTATAACCATAATTAGCAAAGAAAGGCGTAATTTTAATAGTCTTCGTAAATAAGCTATTATAAGCAAACTTAACTAATAGCAAAAGTTCTACTTAGTTATTTTAATAATAATTAATATAATAATGCAAGTATACTTTAATAACTTAATTTATTTACTTATTTGTTTTATTAGTTTAAGAATAAAAAGCAATTAATAGCTTTTATTTAATTCTTAGGAAAGCAATTAAAGCTTTTTAAAACTTTAACATAAATAACTTATTTTTATTTAATATAATTTTTTTGGGCATTTTATACTTAAATATTACCTTTTTAAAGTAAACTTATACTAAGTTTTTAGCCGTAAGAGTTTATTTAACTAGTACAAGGGTTATGTACTTAGTAAGCCTTTTTATAATAACTAATATTATATTATAACTAACTTTTATGACTAAGTCTTTTAATAGTAGCAATAGTCTTATAAAGTCTTATAATATAAATTTCTAAGGTTTAAGTAGTATAAGTATTATGATTATTTGCTTATAAAATGTGTACTAAGTAGACTTATTTTTAATGCAAGTATCACAGTTTTTAACCACTCTCTTAACTACACCGCAAAGCCTTTTGCTTTAGTAGTCCTTTAAAATCTTAAGATATATTTTATGTATTTCTTAATATTTATACGCAAAAAGCTCATATTACTGTAACGTTCTTGCCGTTCGCGGGTATTGTGCGTACAAGCTCGTCGAGTTGGTATCAGCTATAAAGTAAAGTCACAAGACAATCTGGTTCTCTATAGAAATAGAGACGTTACAAGCAGTGGTAAACTATAAGGTAAATTTGCTATATAAATTTAAGTACGAAGCTCTACTACCTAAGAAACTACTGTGTTTATATAAAACCTTTGCTTGGCGTGCGAGCCATGCTAGCCAGCTCGCAAAGCTCGCTGCTAGCCCGCGAGCTCGTTTCGCAAGCTTGCATATCACGTGATGCCCGGTCGCCGGATTCAGGGGTTAACTAGCCGTTGGGTCGTTTACTCTATATAACACTCATAGGGCAAATGGGGTCCTGGGAGCCCCTCGGCTCCTAGGAGCTACGCTCCTAAGAATCACTTGATTCTTGCGATCTCAATTGCTCTTGAAATCCTTATAATTCTTAGCTTCTTTGTGCAGCAAAGCTACTAAGCCTTAGGGCTAAGATACACGTGATTCTTAAATTGTAATACTATTCTTCTTTTATTATTAGCGTGTTTCTACGCTTAAGTATATTAAAAGAAATATTAATGGCTGTCCACGGCCGTCTTCTTTTTTTATTATGCTCGCCAAATGCTTAATTAAATGCGCTAATTATATTGCCTTAGGCCGTGAAATTAATTTAATAAAAAGAAAAATGGCGCCTTATACTTATTATAAAAACGCCGGCTTGGTAATTGCAAAGTAATGCGTCTTGCCTTAGGATCTCAAACTTTCTTATTGCGATTATTACACCAAAATATATAAGTCTTGCGATATTCGTGAGGTTAATTGCATGCCAATGGTGCGTAACTGGGAGAGTCTTGAGTCGCAGATTTTGAAGATGCAGTAAGAGAAGGAGGAGGCCATGGCCAAGATTCTCTAGCTAAGAAAGCAATAGCGCTTTCTTTAAAAACGAAAACAAAAAATAATTGCTGCTAGTTTAAATTCAATAGATGAGCTCGATGCTTTGGAGGCGCTGGAAAAGGAAGAGGAGGAGAAAAGGAAAATGGCAAAGGCATAGCAGACTGCTGAGCTGACGGGCGCCGAGCGCCCTAATGACCTCGTTGACCTCTTGTTCAACCTACTGGCCAATCTCCTTTTTGATTCCTTGGACTTGCTTTGAGCAAATTTGGGTTTTATTAATAAAAACTAGCAAGCTTCTTAAGGCAATTAAAAGTTAACTTAAATTCTTAAGTGTTTTTAAATAAAGGGTAATTTAATTATTTCATTAAATATTTAACTTATCTTTTAAAATACTAATAATTTAATAGTTTTTTAATATTATATTTCATAAGTAAGTTAATTAATTTAGTAATTATCTTTAAGGCTAGTAGTGCTTTTAGTAGTACTTTTTTTAGTAGCAATACATAAAACATAAGAAATATCTTTTTTATTATTATAAGTAGCTAAAGCTTATAATTTAATAGTTCTTTAGTTTTCTTAATCTTAAAAAGTTTTAATTTCTTATGATTTAATTTATTGCTTAGTTGCTTTGTATTAATGTTTTTTTGCAAAAGATAAACCCTATTTCTCTCTTATAGCATTGGCTTCTAATTATATGCCTTGTTATAATAATGCGCATTTCTTTTCGCTACAAATTGCAATTCTTAAGATAATTCTTAGTGAAGTTTCTTAATATTTTAAACTTAAATACGCGCCGCATTGTTGTTAACTTTCATATTCACTAGTTTCTTATAAGCCAATGGCTCATAGCCATAGTTGGCGAAGAAAGGCGTGATCTTAGTGGTCTTCGTGAACAAGCTATTATAAGCAAACTTAGCTAGTAGTAGAAGTCTTACCTAATTGTTTTAGCAATAGTTAATGTAGCAATATAAGTATACTTTAATAATCTAATTCATTTGCTTATTTCCTTTATTAATCTAAGAATAAAAAGCAATTAACAACTTCCTTTTAGTTCCTAAGAAGACGGTTAAGGCTTTTTAGAATTTTAACGTAAATATTACGGTTCGAGGAATCACGTGGGTCTTGGCCTTGAGGCTCGGCAGCTTGGTTTGCACAAAGAAGCCAAGATCAAGTCACGTGAGGGATCCCTGGAGCCCAGGGATCCCTCGTGAGGTTTAGGGATCCAGGGATCCAAGGGATCTAGGGATCTTATTAAAATACAATTTTATATAAACATAATAGTTTCCTAGGTAGTAGAGCTTCGTGCTTAAATTCATATAGCAAGTTTATCTTACAATTTACCACTGCTTGTAATGCCTTTATTTTTATAAAAAACCAAATTGTCTTGTGTTTATACTTTATTGCTAATACCAACTCGATAAGCTTATACGCATAGTACTCGCGAACAGCAAGAACGTTACACTTTAAGCACCTCTCTTAAAGTATCACTACTCAACATATCTACCAAGAGAGAACCCTCTATGAAGACGAACAACAAGACCACCACCCTAGTAATTAAGATCAAAAAGATTCCTAATAATCCCAAGATTAATCCCCCAAACAATTTTCACGGCGATTAAGGTAAGCTAAGGCAATTTATTTTGCAATATAATATATACCTAGCTTTTAATAACAATAAGTTTCAAAAACAAAAGCCGCTAAAAGTCTTATAAATGGCCTTATTTTTAAAGAGTGCCGCCGCTCATTACATTAAGCTAGCTTTAACGAACTACCTTAAGAACTAAGCAGCAGCCGGGAATTGTTCCTCAGCCATGGCAGAAAAAAGCAAGGTCATTTTCAAAACTTCGACTAGATTTGCAATCGCTATAAAAGCCATATTCGGGAACCTTAATAAAGTTAAGTAAGCAAAGAAGTACCTGCTAGGAATGACTCAAAAGGACAATATTTATGATTACACGGCCAAATTTCAATGCTACGCAATGAGGTTGGAATGGATGAACAAAGCATTAAGAGCCTAGTACTACTAAGGCCTTAAAAACAACATCAAGAACAAAGTCTCTTGTGCGCCAAAAACAACTACCTTAAACGCATTAATTAAAATTACAATTAAAATTAATAACCGCATTAAAAAAAAATAGCAAGAGTAAGGAGGTTACTTTGCCCCTATTCAGTTTCGCAAGCCGCAGTTTCCTTAGCATTATAGGAAGAGATAGGGCTTTCACCAGCCCAGCGGTAAGAAAAGGAACAACTAAGAAAACCATTAAATAAACAAAGCCAAGAAGAACAAAGGTAAATAAACAAAGAAACAAAAGAAGAAGAGAAAACAGCACAAGAAAAGTTTGTACTACAATTGTAGCAAACTAAGACACCTTGCTCGGGACTGCTTTTAAAAGAAATCAGGTGGGACGCCTCAACGCCAGGTGAGACTAGTCGAGCAAGAACCCAAGTATTAAGAAGCCGCCGTTGCCAAATGAGATTCGCAGGTGATCCTCTGCGATGAGGACTATGCGGGACCCTCTAACGAAAAATGGGCCCTCGACAACAAAGCAATCAAGTCATTAAACCTAAAGCAAGAGAGTTAGATCCTTTAGTATGAAGATGTAAACGATTATAGCTATGACTACTTATTATTTTTAAACGAGATATAAACTCTCAGCAGCTTTGCTAATAGCCAATGGGTATAGCACTAAGGGGAGCTACTTCCCAGGGGCAAGTTATACTTCATTAAAGTCAATCAAACTCACAACTACTTAGAATACTTAAAGGAATGTATTATTGTTTATTAAGATAGTAAAACCATAATCTTTTAAGAAAATACTAGGAACATTAAGATTAGGTCAAAACGCTATGTAGCCAACTTGCGAGAGGCAAGGGAACCCTTTATACCAAAACCATTAGATAATTGTTTTTAAGTCAAGAACACGTGAGAAGTTCTTTAAAAAGGCGCGAATAAGCATTACTAAAGAAAAAGGTAATAGCCTTACGAACCACCGTTGGGTTAACATTTAAAAGTTAACGAGATTTAGAAACTAATAGTTTTTGAATTAAAAACGCTTTACACTTTAATTAATTGCAATAATAAATTATGATATTAGTTAAATAAAACCATAAGAAAAATTATTAAAGAACAATAACAACGTGCTATAATAGCACTAAGACACTTGAAGTTAGCGGCAATAGGAAAAGTAAATTAGTTAATTTTTATTATTTTCTTAGTTGGCATCGAAACAAAGACATTGGTTGACTTAGAAGCAATAAGACGCTTTATAAACCCAGTTTTTACTAAGAAGTAGAATATTACCACTATTTGGAATTTTAAGCTATATTAACTTGCACTGCTTAATAAAAAGAATGCAAAAGAGAATAGTTAGGTTTGCAAAAGAACTAATAAGATTATTATGCAAATAAAAGACTACTAAGAGGTGCTTTACTTTAATATTATGCTTATTAAAAAACATAATATAGTATTAGAAACCTTGTGGTTGCATAGCCATAACCCTAGTATAGATTAGGTAACTAAAACGATTAAGTTTGACAACTGTTGCTGCAAACGCAGTTGACTTTCTGGCAATAAAGAGGCTAGCGCCGCCTTCTTAAGAATAACGCTGATGGACTTTAGTCAATTGAGTTGGACTCCTAGTTAGCTGGAGGCCAAAGATTAACCCAATTAGTTGATTAATATACAAGAATAGCTGCCTGTGCCGTATAGAAAGTACGCCAGGATGTTTGAAGACTCTTAAGACATGAGGGCCTTACCAAAACATTAGTCATAAGACTATGAGATTAACTTCAAGGAAGAATTTATACTTATTGCAAAAAAACTTCGCTACTAAAGTTACGCTATTACAAGAACACTTGAGGAATGGTGTGAATAGAGGGTAAAGAAGAGTTGGCTTTGGAAGTCAAAATCGCCTTGCGCCGTTAATATGCTGATCGCTAAGAAACCAAGAGACCCAAAAGAAAAACCTTGTGGCGATTTTCGCATAATTAATAATGGAATAATAAAGGATGTATACCCTTTGCCAAATACGTAATACTTGCGGGATAAGTTAGCTAGGGCATAAATATACACTAAGCTTAATTAGCGCAATGCATTCAATTTGATTTGAATTAAAAAGAAATATAAATGAAAGACGGCCATTATCTTACCTTTAGGCTTGTGAAAACACATAATTATACCGTTTGAACTTATAAACGCACTCGCCACTTACTAAAAATAAAATAATAAAATCTTAAGAAATTATATTAAGGTAATAATTATATATTACCTAAATAATATCCTAGTATTCTTGAAGTACCTTAAGCAGCATAAGAAACACATTTAATAAGTTATAAGAGCTTTAATAAAAGTGGACTCTTAACTAAAGCTATCGAAATACTAATTCTTAGTTAAACAAGTCACTTTCCTAAGCTATATTATACGCCTAAGAGAAATAAGCATTAACCTTGAAAAAATCAAAGCTATGCGTAAATAAGAGTTGCTAAAGAACATAAAGAATGTACAATTTTGTTTAAGATTTACTAACTTTTACTAATAATTTATTTAAGGCTATATAAAGATTACAAAACTTCTTACTAATTTAACTTGGAAAAGAGTACCTTTTAATTAAAACAATAAGTGTAAAGAAGCCTTTTAACAAATCAAGACGAAATTTATTAAAGAGCTAATACTTCGCAGCTTTAATAAAGAAATGAAGAGCGTCGTTGAGACCAACGCCTTTAACACCTGCACCGGCGCAGCACACTTGCAGCGAGACAAGGAGAGACAACTACACCTAGTAGCGTACTACTTTAAGAAGATATTCTTAACCAAGCAGAATTATAATATTTATAAGAAAGAGCTTATGGCTATTATTAAAGCACTTAAGCACTAAAAGACCTACTTGCAAAAAGCCAAATTCTTAATTATTATTTACACCAACTACATAAATCTTTATATTTTTACTACTACTAAGATTCTTAATAATTAAAAATTAGCCAAATGGGCTAAGGAACTTATCTTATTTAACCTAATTATTAAGTATATCTAAAAAAAGAACAATACTTGCGCTAATGCGCTAAGCAAGTTGCCAAGCTATGAAGACAATAAAGTCTACGAAGAGACTACTTTGCTAAAAGTACTTAACAATGGGGACATAGTACCTAATGTACAAAAAGCAGTAGTAATTAAACCAATTTTAGAAGGTCCTTGGCACAACACCCTAAAGACTGCCCAGCATAAGAACAAGCTATTACTAAATTAAATTAAGAAACTAATTTAATAAAATATTATTAAAAATGAAATTATGCGCGTTAACAAAAAAGTATGGCTTTTACCCAGCCTGGCCAAAGCATATGTTAAGAAGTAATACAAGCTTTTTGCGCATAAATACCAGGGGATACGTAAAACATACCTCAAGATTTCAAGGAACTATTAAAGCAAAGGGCTTTGCGGCGTAGTCAAGAGAGTGGTCGAAAACTATAATACTTGCATTAGGAACAAGCCTACCTGGTACGCACCTTATAAGCAAATGATCATAATACTTATACCACTCGAACCTTAGAAATTCATATTATGAGACTTCATAAAGCTGCTACCACTATCAAAGGACCTAATTACGAGAGTTAGCTATGATATGATATTGATTATTATAAAAAGACTTACTAAATACATAACTCTTATACTAGTTAAGCAAATTCTTACGACTAAAGACTTAGCACAAGTTTACCTTAAGAAGGTAGTATTTAAGCATAAAATGCTTAAAGAAATTGTATTGAATAAAAATAAGTTGTTTACATTAAAATTCTAAAAAGCCTTAATTGCCTTCTTGGGAACTAAACGGAAGTTATTAATCGCTTTTTACCCTTAGACTAATGGAGGAAATAAGCGAATAAATTAAGTTGTTAAAGCATACTTACGTTACTATATTAATTATTAATAAAACAATTAGATAGAATTCTTGCCCTTGGCTAAGTTTGCTTACAATAGCTTATTTACAAAGATCACTAAGATTACGCCTTTCTTTACCAACTATGGTTATGAGTCGCTGGCTTATAAGGAACCAGTGAATACGAAAGTGGATAATAATGCGGTATACATTTAAGTTCAAAATATTAAAAAACTTTACTAAGAATTATCTTAAGAATTGCAATTTGTAGTGGAAAAAAATGCGTACTATTATAACAAAGCACGTAGTTAAAAGCCAATACTATAAAAGAGGAATAGGGTTTATTTTTTGCGAAAAAACATTAATACAAAGTAATTAAGTAATAAACTAAATTACAAAAAATTAAAATCTTTTAAAATTAAAAAAACCAAAAGACTATTAAATTATAAGCTTTAATTACTTGCGATAATAAAAAAAATATTTCTTGTGTTTTACATATTATTACTAAAAAAAGCACTACCAAGAGCACTACTAGCCCTAAAAACAATCCCTAAATTAATCAACTTACTCACGAAGTATAATATTAAAAAGCTATTAAACTATTAATATTTTAAAAAATAAATTAAGTACTTAGTGAAATAATTAAACTACTTTTTATTTAAAAACACTTAAAAGTTTAAATTAACTTTTAACTACCTTAAGAAGCTTATTAGTTTTTATTAAGAAAACCTAAACTTACTTAAAAGAGATTCTTAAAGTTAAAAGGGAAATTATTAAATAAGAAGAAACCAAGGTTATTAAAATGCTTAATGCTTGCCAACTTGGGGCCTGGGGAGGAAAAGCGCTTGGGTTCAAAGGCAAGTAACCAGTGGGTTAGAAAGGAACCCTCTAGTTTAGGAGAAGAGGTAGGCAAACGAGGGCAAGCCGGCATCTTGCCAAAGAAAAACCAATAAATAAAACAGCTTGCAAACAACTTGCAATACCTAAAGGAGTTATAATCTCGTTTCGCTTATATGCACTTAAAACACCATTTAAATTGCAATAGGTTCAAATAACAAACACGCAAGTGGCCCTAATAGTAAGAATAGCACTTTGCGCAACGCACCACGCTCTTAATGCGCAAGGCCAAGACAATCCGTTGCTTTTTTTTCTTTTGCGCCACGCCAGGTATTAAGCAGCGAAGGTTTATTAAAGGCATAATAAATGCAAAAAAGAACTATTAGTAGTCGTTAATATTTCCTTGTTTTACTTAAGAAGCGTAAAAACACGCTAGTAACAAAAGAGAAATAATATCACGATTTGAGGAATCACGTGGGTCTTGGCCTTGAGGCTTGGCAGCTTGGTTTGCATAAAGAAGCCAAGATTAGGTCACGTGGGGAATCCCTAAAGCCTAGGAATTCCTCGTAAGATTTAGGGATTTAAAGATTTAAGAAATTTAAGGATCTCATTAAAATACAATTTTATATAAACACAATAGTTTCTTAGGTAATAAAGCTTCGTACTCAAATTCATATAGCAAGTTTATCTTACAATTTACCATTGCTTATAACGCCTTTATTTTTATAAAGAACCGAATTGTCTTGTGTTTATACTTCATCGCTAATACCAACTCGACGAGCCTGTACGCACAGTACTCGCGAACAGCAAGAACGTTACAATAAACTTGTTTTTATTCAACACAATTTCTTTAAGCATCTTATGCTTAAATACTACCTTCTTAAGATAAACCTATACTAAGTTTTTAATCGTAAGAGTCTATTTAACTAATACAAGGGTTACATACTTAGTAAGTCTTTTTATAATAACTAATATCATATTATAGCTAACTCTCATGGCTAAGTCCTTTGATAGTGGTAGCGGCCTTATAAAGTCTCATGATATGAATTTTCAAGATTCAAGTGGTATGAGTATTATGATTATCTGCTTATAAGATGCGTGCCAAATAAGCTTATTCTTAATACAAGCATTACAATTTTTAACTACTTCCTTGACTACGCTGCGAAGTCCCTTGCTTCAATAGTTCCTTAAAATCCTAAGGTACGTTCTACGTATCCCCTAGTATTTATACGCGAGGAGCTTATATTACTCCTTAACGTATGCTTTAGCTAGGCTAAGCAAAAGCTATACTTTTTCATTAACGCGCATAATCTTATTTTTAATAATATTCTATTAAATTAGTTTCTTAGTTTAATTTAGCGATAACTTGTTCTTTTGCTAAGCAGCCTTTAAAGTGTTGTGCTAAGAATCCTTCAAAACTGGTTTAATTACTATTACTTCTTATACGTTGAATATCATATTCTCATTATTAAGTAGTTTTAACAAGGCGGTCTTTTTGTAAACCTTATTATCCTTGTAGCCTGGCAACTTGCTTAGTGCGTTGGCGCAAGTATTATTTTTTTCTTAAATATACTTAATAACTAAGTTAAATAAGATAAGTTTCTTAGCCCACTTGACCAACCTTTAATTATTAAGAATCTTAATAGTAGTAAAAGTACAAAAATTTATATAATTAGTGTAAATAATAACTAGGAATTTGACTCCTTGCAAGTAGGTTTTCTAGTGCTTAAGCGCTTTAATAATAGCCATAAGTTCTTTCTTATAAATATTATAATTCTACTTAGCCGGGGATATCTTCTTAAAGTAGTAAGCTACCAAGTGTAGCCGTTTCTTCTTATCCCGCTGCAGGTGTGCTGCGCTAGTGCAAGTATCTAAGGCATTAGTCTCAACAACGCTCTCTATTTCTTCATTAAAGCTGCAAAGTATTAGTTTCTTAACGAATTCTCTTTTAATTCATTAAAAGGCTTTTTTACAATTGCTATCCTAATTAAAAGGCACTTTTTTCCAAGTCAAATTAGTGAGAGGTTTTGCAATTTTTAAATAGCCTTAAATAAACTATTAGCAAAAGTTAACAAATCCTAAATAAAATTATACATTCTTAATGTTTTTTGGTGATTTTTATTCACATACGGCTTTGATTTTCTTAAGGTTAATACTTATTTCTTTTAGGCGTATAACATAGCCTAAGAAGATGACTTGTTTAACTAAGAATTAACACTTTAATAGCTTCAATTAAGAGTTCACCTTTATTAGGGCTTTTATAATTTGTTAAACGTGTTTCTCGTATTATTTAAGATACTTCAAGAATACGAGGATATTGTTTAAATAACAAATAATTATTACCTTAATATAATTCCTAAGAATCTTATTATTTTGTCTTTAGTAAGTGGCGAGTGTATTCGTGAGCCCAAACGGCATAATCGTATATTTTCACAGGCCAAAAGGTAAGATAATAGCCGTTTTTTATTCATATTCCTTTTTGATTTAAATTAAATTAAATGCATTGCGCTAATTAAGCTTAGTATATATCTTTGCTTTAACTAACTTGTTTCGCAAGTATTGCGCATTTAGTAAAAGGTACACATCTCTTATTATTTTATTATTAATTATGCGAAAATTACCGCAAGGTTTCTCTTTCGAGTCTCTTAGTTTCTTAGCAACTAATATATTAACGGCGCAAAGTGATTTTGATTTCCAAAGCCACCTCTTCTTTACTCCCTACTCACACTATTCCTTAAGTATTCTCGTAGTAGCGTAGCTATGGTAGTAGAGTTTTTTTGCAATAAGTACAAATCCCTTTTTAAAGTTAATCTCGTGGTCTCATAACTAATGTTTTGGCAAGGCCCTTATGTCTTAGGAGTTCTCAAATATCCTTGCGTACTTCTTATACAATACGAGCAGCTATTCTCGTATATCAACTAACTAATTGGGTTAATCCTTGGCCTCCAATTGTTTGGGGGTTTAACTTATCTAGCTAAAGTTCATTGGCGTTATCTTTAAGAAGGCGGCGCTAGCCTCTTTATTACCAAAAAGTCAATTGCGTTCGTAGTAACAATTATTAAACTTAATTATCTTAGTTACTTAATTTATATTAGAATTATAACTATGCAATTACAAGGTTTCTAATATTATATTGTGTTTTTCAATAAGTACAATATTAAAGTAAAGCACCTTATAGTAGTCTTCAACTTGCATTATAATTTTATTAGTTCTTTTGCAAACTTATTTGTTTTTTTTTGTATCTTTTTTATTAAGCAGCGCAAACTAATATGGCTTAAGATTCCAAACAGTGGAAATATTCCATTTCTTAACGAAGGCGGGGTTCATGAAGCGTCTCATGACTCCTAAGTCAACCAATGCCTTCGTCTCAATGCCGGCTAAGGAAACGATAAGAATTAGCTAATCCGCCTCTCTCATCGCCGCTAGCTTCAAGCGTTCTAATACTATAGTAGCACATTATTATTATTTTTTAACGATTTTTCCCATGGTTTTATTTATTTAATATTGCAACTTATTATTATAACTAATTAAAGTGTAAAATGTTTTTACTTTAAAAACTACTAATCCTTGAATTTCATTAATCCTTATATAATAAAACAATAGTAATTCGTGAAGCTACTGCCTCCTTCTTCAATAGCGCTTCGTCACGCCTTTCTAAAGGATTTCCCACGTATTCTTAACTTAAAGATAGTTATTTAGTAGTTCTAGCACAAAGGGTTCCCTTGCCTCTTGCATATTAACCACATAGCATTTTGGCCTTACCTTAATGTTCTTAGTATTCTCTTAAAAGATTACGATTTTATTGTTTTAATAAATAACAACACACTTCTTTTAATACTCCAAACAATCGTGAGTTTAATTGACTTTAATAAAGTATAACTTGCCCTTAGGGGGCAGCCCCCTTTAGTGCCATACTCGTCGGCTATTAGCGAAGCTACTAAGAGTTCAAATCTCGTTTAGAAATAGCAGTGAGTCATAGCTATAATTGTCTACATCTTTATTTCAAAAAACCTAATTCTCTTACTTTAGGTTTAATAACTTAATTGCTTCGTTGTCGAGGGCTTATTCCTCGTTAAAGGGTCCCGCATAGTTCTCATTATAAAGAGTTACCTGCGAATCTCATTTAGCAATAGCGGCCTTTCGATACTTGAGTTCTCGCTTGGCCAGTCCCACCTAGCGTTGAGGCATCTTACTCGATTTTTTTTAAAAGTAATCACAAGCAAGGTATTTTGATTTACTATAATTATAGTACAAATCCTTCTCGCGTTGTTTTTGCTTTTTTTTCTTTTTTTTTGTTTATTTACTTTTGCTTTTCTTAGCTTTATTTATTTAATAATTTTCTTAGTTATTTCTTTTTTCATTGTTAGACTAATAAGAACCTTATTTCTTCTTATAACACTAGGGAAACTACAGCTTTTAGAACTAAATAAGAGCAAAGTAACCTCCTCGCTTGCGCTGTCTCTTCTTAATACGATTATTAATCTTAATCGCGATTTTAATTAAGGCGTTCAAAGTAATTGTTTTTAATGCCCAAGAGACTTTGTTCTTAATATTATCCTTAAGGCTCTAATAATACTAGGCTCTTAATGCTTCGTTCGTTTATTTTAATTTTATTGCGTAGCATTAGAATTTAGTCGTGTAATTATAAATATTGCTCTTTTAAGTTATTCTCAATAAGTGCTTCTTAGCTTGCTTAACCTCGTTAAAGTCGTTAAAAATAGCTTTTATAATAATTGCAAATCCAATAAAAGTCCTAAAAATAACTTTGCTTTTCTTCGTTATAACTATAAAGCAAGCTTCGCTTAACGCTCAATTATAAAGGTAGTTAATTAAGGCTAGCTTAATTTAATAAACTACGACACTTCTTAGAAATAAAGCCATTTATAAAACCTTTAGCGACTTTTGCTCTTAAAACTTATTATTATTAAAGGCTAAGTATATATTGCATTAAAAAATAAACTATTTAAGCTTGCCTTGATTGCTATGAAAGTTATTTAAGGAATTAACTTTAAGGCTGTTAATAGTCTTCTTAACCTTAATCACCAAGGTGGTGGCCTTATCATTCGTTTTCGTAGAGGATTTTCTCTTAGTGAACATATCAAGTGATAATACTTCAAGTGAAATGCTTAAAGTGTAACGTTCTTACCGTTCGCGAGTACTGTGCGTACAAGCTCGTTGAGTTAATATCAACTATGAAGTAAAGTCACAAAACAATTTAGTTCTTTATAAGAATAAAAACATTATAAGTAATAGTAAACTGTAAAATAAACTTGCTATATGAATTTGAGCATAAAGTTCTACTACCTAAGAAACTACTGTGTTTATATAAAACCTTTGCTTAGCGTGCAAGCCATGCTAGTCAGTTCGCAAAGCTTGCTGCTAGCCCGCGAGCTTGTCTCGCAGGCTTGCATATCACGTGATGCCCGATCGCCGAATTCGAGGGTCAACTAGCCGTTAAGTTGTTTACTTTATATAACACTCATAGGGCAAATGGGGTCCTGGGAGCCCCTTGGCTCCCGAGAGCTACGCTCTCAGGAATCACTTGATTTCTGCGACCCTAATTGCTCTTGGGATTCTTATGGTCCTTGGCTTCTCTGTGCAGCAAAGCTGCCGAGCCTCAGGGCCAAGACACACGTGATCCTTAGATTGTGACAATTACTTCTTAATATATGCTTTAGCTAAACTAAGCAAAAGCCATGTTTTCTTATTAATGCGCATAATCTTATTTTTAATAACATTTTCTTAAATTAGTTTCTTAATTTAATTTAATAATAACTTGTTTTTTTACTAAGTAGTTCTTAAAATATTATACTAAGAACCTTTTAAAATTAATTTAATTACTATTGCTTTTTATACGTGAAATATTATGTTTTCATTATTAAGTAGTTTTAGTAAAACGGCCTTTTTATAAACCTTATTATTCTTATAGCTTAACAACTTGCTTAGCGCATTAGCATAAGCATTATTCTTTTCTTAAATATACTTAATTATTAAGTTAAATAAGGCAAGTTTCTTAGCCCACTTAGCCAACTTTTAATTATTAAGAATCTTAGTAGTAATAAAAATATAAAGATTTATGTAATTAGTATAAATAATAACTAAGAATTTGACTTTTTGTAAGTAAGTCTTTTAATGCTTAAGTACTTTAATAATAGCTATAAGCTTTTTCTTATAAATATTATAATTTTACTTAGCTAAGAATATTTTCTTAAAGTAGTACGCTATTAGGTGTAGTTATCCCTTTTTATTTCACTACAAGTAGGCTGCGCTAATGCAAGTATTAAAGGCATTAGTTTTAATAATACTTTTTATTTTTTTATTAAAGCTACGAAGTATTAGTTTCTTAACAAATTCCTTTTTAATTTATTAAAAAGCTTTCTTATACTTATTATTTTAATTCAAAAATATTCTTTTTTTAAGTTAAATTAGTAAAAAGTTTCGTGATTTTTAAATAGCCTTAAATAAACTATTAGCAAAAGTTAATAAATTCTAAATAAAATTATATATTCTTAATATTCTTTAGTAATTCTTATTTACATATAACTTTAATTTTTTTAAAGTTAATGCTTATTTCTCTTAAGCATATAATATAACTTATGAAAGTAATTTATTTAACTAAAACTTAATACTTTAATAACTTTAGTTAAAAATTCATTTTTATTAAAGCTTTTTGTCGGTGCAGTACCGGTTCATGTACCACGCCGCATGTGTGAATATATTCCAATGCGAGTATGGTGACAGAGTTCAAAGTATGGGTTGTAAAATCTGTGTCCTATTGAAGAGAGCGTGAGGATAGC